>JALPQI010002445.1:0-92399 GCA_025490895.1 Thaumatotibia leucotreta
CGTTGCCGACCCAATTAGAACTTGTACACTCCTCTTTTGAAGAACCCCATACTGTAGTCCTATAAGTGTAGTAAAATAAGTTTTTAGTATTTGTTTATTATTGTTGATTTAATTTTCGTTCATTTTATAACTGATTTTAAGCAATCCTCATAGAAAGGTAGTTTCAAAATGGTGTTGTAATTTTTACCTTTAGTCGGGGGAAGAAAAGTTTTTGGTCACATTAAATCCTACAGTTTCGGAAGCTTTTTCTAATGAATATTTAGGATATACAGATTCACACCATGCAATAATCCCCAGTGCCGCGCGAGAGCTTCTCATCCAGTCGAGGACTTGAAGGTCAATAATTGGAACAGCACGTTCAATAATTTCTACCCTCGAGATTATGCATTCATTCTATTGTTTCAGATGATTTATAATTAAGGAAAAAAAAATCCCCAGTTTTTTCGTAAAGCTTATACAAAAAAAAAATTTTTTTCCTTATTTGATAAAAAATATAACTTACAAAATCTTGCGCAATTCGAAAATTTGGTCATTGGACCAAAATAAAGATATAAACGTCTTAGTAACTTTTCTCCGCGGTGACACAGTTGCATCTAATTTTTTTTCACTGTTATTATTTTATTTTGCTTATAAGACGTTTCAATGGAAACGTACAGCCACGATGATCTATTTCTTAGATAATATGTTTATTAACACGCAAAATAAAAATGAAATATTTGAAATATATTAAGTGCTTTACGAGCAATCGACATTAACAGCTATAATCTTAAAACGAATATTTTTTAAATCCCGCCTTCCCGCGCATGTGCCTACGATACGTGTGCGGCGATGCCGTGCGCTGTGCGTGAAAGAGAGAGGTATAGTTATATATACAGGGTGTGGCCAATAATAGGAGCTTTAAATTTAAGCGATGAATATTTGGACTATACGCAATTACCTAGACCTTATCATAATGCTTCAAAGTTAACCAACTCTGAGATATAGCACTTCAAAGTTGCAATACATAATCAATGTATTTAAGCATCGTTGAATTGTTGTTAACGATCGTTAGATGTCTTGGTACAAGGTGGTTTCTTGGTACCGAGGCGAAGTTTCATAATCTACTCAATCAAAACTAGTTCTTAAGCCCAGGTAAAAAGAACAACTAATCGCGTGAGAACACGTTTATTTTGACAAGTTTGTTTTAAAATTCTCCAAAAAGATGCCCTAGCAACAAAGAGGTTTTTACTTTATCATCGGAAGTTTACAATGACACCTCGAAGATGACAGCGAACCTAGCACATCTTGGGTTTGATTGCCGCTCGCGAAATTGTCGCGGCTACTCGTCTCGTTTTGATTGTATTGATTAAAAAAGCCGCGAGAATGCCGTGAGTGACTATCAAACACAAGATGTGCTAGACCCACCAACGACTGTTTTGTACTCTAGAGGGGTGCCTGTCGTGTCGCATAACGTCGATTGTCCTAAAATTTTTTGGCCGAGAATGTTTGGCATAATGTTACATGGCATACTACTTGTTTAGCCTACTTAATTTTGCGCATACACGTTTAAAATACCTACACCATATTTATTCTAATATTCATTACTCGAACGTCAAATGACCTAAAGCATAATAATCCTAATGTTCATTGTAATAAATATTGTTTTCCCTACTACTCGAACTGTCAATTTTCACTGCGCCTACTTTTATCATGTCCGAAATTTCATTCAAAAAGGCATTTTAATAACAACATGTAAAACATTTGAACAACAGGGTGAATGGTTAAAAAAATATTCAAGTAATAAACTAGGGTAAAACCGACGTGGATTGGTTAGATTTCGAAGCTAGGGCGGAGTGAATGGCGTAGTCTTTAAATACTTAAGTATTTTTAATCAATTGTTTACACATCCTCATACTTACAAAACCAAAAAAAGGGGGGGACGGACGGACACCAGGGGGGCTCGGGGGGCGAAGCCCCCCGCATTAAAAAAGAAATAATCTGAACCTTCCCCTACCTTAACCTGGATAGGTTCGTTAGGTAACTTTTATACCTAAGAGAGGAAATAGAACCCCCGTGCAGCGGGGCTTCGTCGACCGGTTCCCAGGTCAAACTTGCTCACTTAAAATCTTTGGACAACAGGGCTAATTATTCAGTAATAATTAAGTATAAGGAATCAACATTTTTTTTTAAATTAGTTAAAGGTAGGTAATCACTTTTAGTACATTAAATAGTAGGAACATCACCATTATGAACAATAATTTTTCGATACATATACATTAGACACAAAGATCATTAGAACAAACAATATTTAGGAACAACCAAGTTAGGATTAACAATTTCGTCATAACAAAAACATACATTTTTCGGCGTAAAGTTGTTATGCGACAAATTTTTCGAAATAAAAACAGTATGCCACCCGATATAGACCCCTTGTGTTAGACAGCAACTGGCAGATACCCACCTCTTTTCGATTGTAATGATTAAAAAGTTTTCTACCATTTCTTCTAGTCTAAAAGATTGTTTTAGGTATCCGACAAGACGTTAGACATGGACACCCTAGCAGCAGTAAACTTCTCGCCAGGACCGTTCCTAGCTTATAAAGAAATATCTACTCTAGGACCTAGTGTTGAAATAAGTCTCGTTTTTGCTAAATTATGTTTTTTGGTGCACAATCTAGTAGGTATAACATATTTGTTGGAATTCAAATAAAAATCAAAACCTCCACAGTGGGTCTATATCGGGTGGCATAATGTTTTTATTTAGAGTAGATATTTCTTTATAAGCTAGGAACGGTCCTGGCGAGAAGTTTACTGCTGCTAGGGTGTCCTTGTCTAACGTCTTGTCGGATACCTAAAACAATCTTTTAGACTAGAAGAAATGGTAGAAAAATTTTTAATCATTACAATCGAAAAGAGGTGGGTATCTGCCAGTTGCTGTCTAACACAAGATTTGCTAAGCCGCAAATGGCATATTTATAGCAGTCCCTTTGCTTTACCTAAGACAGGACAGTTATAAGGTAACCATAAAAACATCAGTTTCCGGTAAAACCGTGATCGGTCATTGGTTAATCAAGCTTTGTTATGAAGTAGCCATAGCGACGTCAGCATCCGTGTAACTCGCGGGATTGGTCATTGGCCACCCGAGTTTTGTTATAATGTAACCATAGCAACGTCCGCATCGTTGTTGAACATAGTTCGGCAAAAGTCGTTGATAACGAATCAAGCTTTGTTGTAATGTAACCACAGCAACATCAGCATCCGTGGAATTCGCGGACTCGGCCATTGGCTAACTGAGTTTTGTTATTATTTAACCATAGTAACGTCTACGTCATTGGTGAACAGATTTCGGCAAAAGTCGTTAATAACGTATCGATCCCGATCAGTACTATGTACCGACTAATTTACGAACTGTAACAAGTGACTCATCAATCCCCGTTCGCGACTGTATCTTCTGTTTGACAATGACAACATCACTCGGCCTGTCCTTTTCTTTTTTCGTCTCTTTTTAATCAATATAGTCCAATAGGGACGGGTAGCCACGAGAAAGCCGAGTGTTTCAGTCACACACAAGATATGCTAAGCCCCCGGATACTTACACAATCGTTTTATAAGCCATTTGTCCCGTGTTTTGTTTGGCCATGGTCATTTCAATAGAAAGGGACACAATTCTGACAGGAGTCATCTTACGAAGATCGTTTTTGTTTTACTCTTTAGTGCACAATTTAGTAGTGGTATCTTTGCATTCGAAGCCATAGACCATGCAGTTGTAAATGCGAACTTTTTTATGTGAAGTCACTTTCTCTACTATTACAACATAATGACAATTTACGTCAAGTTGCTATATCAAAACATTACCAAAAATAATAAAATAAATTATAAAATTGCGAATTGCGATGCACACGAAGCACATAATTAATAAGAAAAGTAAGCCAATAATTGTGTAAACGACTTGTCAACGAATCTTATCTGAGTTGATAATAGAACCAAGCACTATTGTTGTCATCTCAAAGCAACGTATACCAAATGCAGTTCTGACTGTGACCTATGGGTTTTCCCTTCCAACCAGATTAACAGTAAAATTCTTACTTAGTTTCGACAAGATCCTGTTCTCAGTACGTGTTATGTCGTGTCAGAGTGGAGTCAAATAAAGAAGCAGATCGTATCCTCGACATCATCGTAGTCGTGCCTATGTCTACAAATTCAATTAATTTAAGTGCAAGTTGAGTGGTTAAGAGTTCACCCGGTGAGATATGTGATTAGTGCACTATTTTTGTTGTAACCGTTTACTTAATAAATTGTTTTGAAGTCACTTTATGGCGTTTTACTAATTTAGTTATTTCGTCAGTTCACACCTGATAATTGAGATTGTGATCTGTTACGTAATGTTGAAAAAAGTGACAAAGTAATCAATAAGTAGATAGGTATGTTTAATAAGCAATACTGATTCATTTAGATTCAATAATACGCGAAACCGATAGTACCTAAATGTCAATGTCAAATGTTCGACTGGACACATAATGTCTGCAGTACATTGCTGGGTCGATTAACTTTGTTAGAAAAATATAGAAAATTCATTTTTGTTTTTAATTAATTAAAACCATTTGGAGTTAATTACTGATTAGTTAAAGGGTCTATGTTTTCATTTATTGCTCTTATTACAGGCCACACCCTGTATACATTTTTGAATAATTGTAACACCTCATTTTGCGTCGGGAATTAAATACAGGCCCCTAATAGGTTACAAGTTGTATAGGTGCCTACATTTTTAATCGTCAGTTCAAAAACTGCTTAATACCTATTTATTTTACTACTAATTTTTATTTAAGACGTTTCTACTTCCTTCCTACGAAATTCCTTCTGTAATTTGACGCACCGTCCTGTCTACATAGTACCCCACCTACGTTTATCCGCTGCCCTGCGGCCGGCCGCGCATTTAGGACGTCAGCGCCGCTCCGATTTATTTTAACAATAACCATTTCGAAAATTGTAGGAAATGCTTAGAGTATACATAGGGGATTTTTTTGGTATTGTGCCACAACTAATTATTGACAAGAGGTACATTAAAAAAATAAAATGTAGAATTAATGCGCCTGCACGTAAATCAGTTAAAACTGTAAAAAAAACAGTTAGCATTGAGTCACTGACGTAATTTTTTCTTTGGATGAGTATAATAATTGTCGGGTCATTATAGTAAAAAATCACCATTTGTTTAATTTCTGTTTGATTGTTATGAATTTTAAAAATAATTTTATTTTTTCTGACTATATCTACGATTATTCAGTGGTGACTTTTTAAAATATTGTCTTAAATATTCAGTTATGCCCCTCGGATAATAAATCCCTACTGTAGGATTTATTGTTTCTTTTTATTAAGCAATTAAATCTTAATATTGATTTTATGAAAAAACCTCCACACATTTATCAGGGATAATTAGATTCATATATTCACAAAACGATGTTTTATCATATTCCTGAAATAAATATACTGTAGGATTTAATGTAATTTTCTCGAACAAGTTAAAGTTTAGCTCCCGGACTACTTCCTGGACTAAAAATCTAATTGTGATGTCACACTAAGGGGGAAGGGTGTAGTTAATTGTGATGAAGTGTGACAAGGGGGAGGGAGGGGTCCAGAGATCATGAAATTGATGTGACGTATTTAATGGATGATCCCTAGTGAGCAGATAACATTGTAATTGTTAGGTAAATGTACAGGCATTACTGCATGGTAGTTTTTAAAATTATCTTTAGTAAACTGATTTGTGTTATGTTTCTTCTGTTTAGAGGAAGAACCCGCAGTGGAGCCCGAGTTGCAGGATGGAGACGGGGCCAGTGAGGAGCCTGTGCTGTGTGAGTACCTGCTCTAGTGCAGGAATACTGGGAATGTAACTTGCCATAGACAAAAGTAGCTGCAACATGTTATTTTATTTCCTGTACTCATTGTCAGCTGTAAATAGCTAATTATTTATAAACTTTAGGGGAGGAGCATGCTGTCAAGTCAGAGATGCCAAATGAAGATCTGCCAGAAGATCAACCTGATGAGATGTTGTGTGAGTATTTACAATTGTAATATTCTGAGCTACACCAGATGGATTAGAGTTCATTAGAATGTCTCTTTAACTATTTTTAACTTTGATGTTGACATGACCACCCAATAAATTGAATAAAGTACATATTGAATGAATAATTCATGTCACATGAGATTGAGTGTCCACTCGTTGGTATCCAGTGTTGTGGTCGGGCACCGGCTGTAGTCGCGCTGACATACAGGGTGAACGATATGAAGTGTTACCAATTTCAAAGAACTGAGATATTTTAGTTGCAACAATTTATTATTATAAGTAAGAAAACACAAGATAATAAATATTACATTTCGTGATTAAATTTACTTTTAGTCAATATGAATACCTTTTGCCTTTGACTATATAATGGTAAAAAATATTTCCTCGCAGCACGTTTGTGACCCAGTGGTAGTGGTATGTGCCAGTGAAATACGATCGCTTTCTTCATTGCATTTATACTAGCATGTTTATTTGCTCCCAATTTTCTCTTCAAAATAGACCAGATAAAAAGTCCGAAACTCACTGCACTGGAGAAATAACACGTGAAATTCGGTTTTCAGCCATTTATGATTCTTACGAGCTTTATAAGCCGAAGCTCAGTCTCGTTCTTATGTTTGCGGTCTACAACCCAAATGTTTGCGTGCCTAAGACTTAAAATGCAATATCCAAAACATAACTTAGCATATAGTTAGTTAAGGAAGTTTGTGTATTCTTGTATAAATATACTACTAATGTATGTATTTCTCAAAATGTGAAATACTGCTGTGTCACTTACTTCTGTTATTTTTCCAATAAAGAAAATAAAATAAAAATAAAAAACATATTTCTGATAATAACCCGCCATTACTTTGACACCAGACTTAATAAAATATACTTGGTAACACTTCATATCGTTCACCCAGTACAAATGTTACATGGTTAATATTAGTATTGTGTTTGTTTGCTCTAGATGAAATGCTCGGGGCAGAAGTGGAGGACGGAGACAGGGCGGGTGGAAGCACTGAGTTGATGCCGGGTGAGTACACTCTCTTGCAGCAATCCTTTGTTTGTGTTTCTGACCAAATCAAATCCGTAGCTTAATGGTTGCATTGTATGTTTGCTTCAGGTGGAGAGCCGCTAGCCAAGCCAGAGATTGTGGACGACGATGAGACTAGTAACGAACTGTTGCGTAAGTACAATCAACGTCGTACAAGTATATGACACTGATAAAGTAGCCAAATAGTTTAAATTTAAGATTTTTATTATGTATTAAGATGACATTATAAAATAAAAAAAACTTTTGCTTGTTCACTATAAAAAACACATACTCAAAATATCACACTTACCTACCACTCCAACACTATCTGTAGGTGCATTCCACGAGAACGTCGGGTACGTGACGCCGTTCTTCGCGTACATCTAACAAAGTTACGAATACAATTCTAGAAGTATCTTAATTTTTAACTGGGTGGTTGTATTTATAGACAATTCTCGCACTTTCCCTTTATTTCTAAGGTAGTAGCTGTCATACAAAGCAGACTTTTTCGTGAAATGCACCTGTAGAAGAATAGCCACACTGCAGTTACCAATAAAACCTTTGATTATTGGTCTCACGTTTGACTTGTATTGTTGTTGCAGTCTGTCCTCGCGCCCGGCGACAGCTCGCGATGACTTGCTCCGTGAGGCTCGAGCGCCTCCGCGGCGATGAGGGACACACGAGCATGCGCGGTGGGGAGAAACCTTACACGTGTGAACACTGCGGCGAATGTTTCACTAACAAGACTATTTTAAGGAATCACATACAACATTCTCATAATTCGTCCAGAATCCAAGAGTTACCATGTGCTTTTTGTAGTTCTAAATTTCATACGAAGTTGCTTTTACTAGAGCACGAGAAGAGAGATCATGGTGTGACGTATTTCATGTGTGATGTGTGCGAGTACACGACAGGTGATAAGGACAATTTACGGGCTCATATAAATAATCACAATGTAAATACATATCCCAATAAAGGTAATTCACACAAACAACAAGAGATACGCGCCGGGACAAAGACTTACAAATGTAGCACTTGTGATTACAAGTGTAAAGGCAAAAGAAGCTTTCTACTTCACAAAATGACACATACTGGCAAGGAGCCTTTTCAGTGTAGCCACTGTGATTACACAAGCCCCTGGAAATCACGTGTTGTAACTCATGAAATGGTCCATACGGGACTGAAGCCATTTCAATGTAGCCTATGCAACAAAACATTCAGTCTGAAATCATACCTACGAACACATGAGATGACACACGCTGGCGTTAAGCCTTACAAATGTAATTTCTGCGAGTACAGGTGCATTCAGCGTAGTAGCTTAAAAGTTCACCAACGGATTCATACTGGAGAGCTGTTTAAATGCAGCACATGTGACTTGAAGTTCACTCAGAAATCACACCTACAAAAACATGAGATGATACACACTGGCGTTAAGCCCTACAAATGTAATTTCTGTGAGTACAGGTGCATTCAGCGTAGTAGGTTAAAAGTTCACCAACGGATTCATACTGGAGAGCTGTTTAAATGCAGCACATGTGACTTGAAGTTCACTCAGAAATCACACCTACAAACACATGAGATGATACACACTGGCGTTAAGCCCTACAAATGTAATTTCTGTGAGTACAGGTGCATTCAGCGTAGTAGCTTAAAAGTTCACCAACGGATTCATACTGGAGAGAAGCCGTTTAAATGTAGCACTTGTGACTTGAAGTTCACTTTGAAAATAATTCTACAAAGACATGAGATGACACACACTGGCGTTAAGCCTTACAAATGTAATTTCTGTGAGTACAGGTGCATTTGGCCTGGTAACTTAAAAGTTCACCAACGGATTCATACTGGAGAGAAGCCGTTTAAATGCAGCACATGTGACTTGAAGTTCACTCAGAAAATAATTCTACAAAAACATGAGATGACACACACTGGCGTTTAGCCTTACAAATGTAATCTTTGTGAGTACAGGTGCATTACAAAGGGATATTTACGAAGGCACCAGAAGATTTTATTTATTTATTTATTTAATCTTTATTGCACAAAATAAAAATCATACAAAAGGCGGACTTAATGCTATGAAGCATTCTCTACCAGTCAACCACCGGGCAAAACAGAGAAACAGAGAAAGATTCATACCGGGTAGAAGATATTTATTTGTATCCACTACACTGTGACTGTGGTAGTAAATATTAAAAAAAAAACGTTTCACAAAGACACCTAAAAGAGAAAGATTCTGGTGAACAACGTTAGTGTAGTGTCCTTGAGTGGTCGGGGAACAGGCCCGCGATTGGTCCGCCACAATGCATCATGGAGACCGAGGAGGAAGGCGCGCGCAACCATCTGGCGCGCCCAGCGTGGAGGGTCTTCGGACACCCGCGAAGGAGCTGCCGGCAAGCAGCTGCCGCCCAAGGGGTTGCGAATGTAAGCGAGAGCGTTCTCGTAACCGACATTGACGAGGTGGCATATGGGGGGGTTTAGTGGGTATACCGTAGGCCTCATTAGACAAACGGGAGTCCCACATAACCGTTCGGGCCCCCTCCCGCATCCGGGTGGTATGCGTAAAGCATTTCTCCCCCCTAAACCAGAAAAAAAGGAGGCCCGCGATACTGCACTCGACGGTTGCTGTTGCTGTTTGCGCTACGTAGGCATGAGGTCCCAACAACTGTCAGATTCATAGCTGAACATAAAATATTGATTCAGTATTTGGAAGTTTATTGATTTGGTAATGGATTGCGACCTCAAACGGTCGCTGAACTGAAGATTGACCTCTAAAACAGGGGTGTAAAGTGACTGGTTTTAAGAATAAATAAACCTGATTATAACTTCCATGTATAGCTGTTATATATCAGAGTATCAGACGATGTTCTATCGAGGAATGTGTAACTTGTCATAAGATCATAGTATATGTATACTCTTAAAATATCTAATGGGAAATATACTTTGTGTTAACTGTTGAGGACAATTTATTGTATACAATATTACCGGTCTGTTTTTCTTTTTTTTATAAAATAATCAGAATACAATAAAAAAATAAAAAACCTACGATAAACACTAATCGAACAACCCGCCCCGAGTCGTTCCCGGTGCAAAAGCTCCCATAACGCTGGCAGCATTGCCGCGCTGAATGGCGATACCTTTGCACCAAGAACGAACTTTGTGTTAGTATAATTATACGGGCTTCATGGCCAACTCATTCGCTGTCCAAGCAGCTCGCCTCTGGAATGCTCTTCCTACTGAAATCAGGGAAAGCCCCAACAAGCTCGTCTTTAAAAGAAGTGTATGTGAATACTTTGCTGACTGAACTAATCATTGTTAATGAGTCTCCTTTGTGTTTTCTATCTGTATTTGTATTTATATATGTGTATAGTTATTTATATATGTAAATATATATTTATATATTAGTGTACCTATATATTATTAATATTATTATCTATGTAATAGTGTATTCAGTATTGGATCAGTTGTTATTTTGTTCATTGTATAGCTTCTCTTGCACCGCTCACAGTTTCTCTGTTTTGCCCGATGGTTGACTGGTAGAGAATGCTTCATAGCATTAAGTTTTTTTATGATTTTATTTTGTGCAATAAAGATTAATTAAATAAATAAATTATATGAACGAATTAAAAATAATGCCACAAATTATACAGGGTGATCAATCCAAATGGGTCAGTATGGAGGTTTTGGAAACCATAACAGATAGCGAAATCTTGTCTTAGGTACCATGAGATCGATTTTAGTAAAAAGAAAAACTGTATTCATACAAATTATAAATATTAGATGTCATATACCAAAGAAAAACGACCAAGATCACCTATGTCCGAGATGGGGAACGAACCCACTCGGTCTTAGCAACCACCGGTCAAATTTCTCGGGTATATGCAATCCCTTACAAGGCTAGGCGCCTTTGACCATTCTCTAAGGGCAAGCACTACATGCCTGCACCTCCTATTAGAATACTTTACAGTTTTCTAGAATAGCTAGAGAGAGCTGGTGCTGCCATCTATTGAACATATTGCGAAAGCACAAATCAAATTATTTATTAACTAAATATTTTCATACACTTACAAAAATACGTTTTCATCACACTTGCTGTCTAAGCGCGCCATTGCTTGCATGCGTAGCCGGAGTAATAGAAAAGTGAAATGCCCTGGGGAGTAATAGAAATGTCAGTATCTACTTCATAGAATAATATTTTGTCTTAGAACTTATTTTTTGTCCGCAAGTGGGATGAAAAACATTGTATGCATCACGGTCGGTAAGCGGAATACTAACTCGAGTCATTAAAAGCCCTTCGCCCACGGCGTCGGGCTACTAACACTCTCGTTAGTAATTTCGTACTTACCTCCCTTGATGCACAATGCACTATTACTCGGCCCAGGGTCGCGTTTTATAAAGTTACAATTTCGCTGTTTGCCTCTCTAACGCACGCACATATTGGCTAGAAAGAGAGGCAAACAGCGAAATTGTAAATTGTAACTTTATAAAACGCGACCCAGGAATCGAACCTGGACTTTTTGAAAAAAAAATTTCGTTATTTTCATTTGGTTGTGTAGCTCTTAAATAGTAAATGTTACTAAGAAACATGATATCTAAAACTAATAAAATGCATCGTTTTTAAACAAGTATTATTTGTCAATACTTCAGTGCCGCTGCCGGCCCTTTGACCTTGTATGGGGAAGTTACAAACTATGAGAGATATCGCAATCTGGGTCGCGTTTTATAAAGTTACAATTTACAATTTCGCTGTTTGCCTCTCTTTCTAGCCAATATGTGCGTGCGTTAGAGAGGCAAACAGCGAAATTGTAAATTGTAACTTTATAAAACGCGACCCTGTTCTTAGGAATCATGGCATTATTATTAAATCTTGAAACCAAGCCATGGCCCATCTCGATTTGTGTTGGGAATGGCGGATCAGAGAGTGAGGCGGGGTGCGCTGCGCAGGCACAGGCGCAGGCCAGTCGGGCACCGGCTTGTCGCCGGTCGGGCGCCGGCTTGTCGCCGGTCGGGCACCGGCTTGTCGCCGGTTGGGCACCAGCTTGTTGCCGAGCGCGCACGACCTGCGCGACATATCTACTAATAACAAGGGATCTGTTTGTCCGTTTGTACACAAAACAATATAGATACTGCATTAGATTTGGTTGTACATATGTGCTTGTTTATACAGGGTGCTCGCAAGGAAACCGCAAGATTTTAACTATGCATGCTAGACATCAAAATAAACAAAAAATATTATGAGACCTAATGTGAATTCCACCAAAAAGAGACGTCCGACGATTTTTAGGCCTTTTTGAATACTTTTTAACATATCCAATACTTTTTATTATAATATAACCACAATTTGTTGAAATAAATTTTATAAATGTTTTTTTTTTGGGACAGGTTTTTTTCGTCAAGTCTATTCTTATATTTTGATTGTCGGGCAAAAGGTGTGGTCACAGATAAAATATAGGGAAGATTCCGTGTATTAAGACATACCTGAACAAACTATTGTCATCCTTTACCATCTCAAGATGTATTCCATAAGGAAAACGAGACAAATAAGGTAGTTCTACTCGGTCGTGAATTATAATCACTGACTCCATTTTCTTGAACAATGCTACCAACCTGACTAGATAAAATGTCATTACTATTAGTGTTGTCCAGTCTTCATCGTATGCTTTTATCGGCAATAATAATATTTTTACCAAATTAGGTAGCGATGAACAGTGGGAATAAACCTTATTTCCTACCCAGAATCACGATCTTCTGCGATCCTTAATATGTCATGATTTCTAAATCTACATTTTAGGATAAAAATAAAATCACAAAATTAATGAAATATTTTCTTTAATTAAAATGTCAAATGTCATAAGAAGTGTTCTGTCTAAAACGTATGCCACTAGTTGGCGCCACTTAGCGGTAAGGTCCCGCTAAGAAACACAATTATCTAGCCTCAAAGAACAACTAACTAGAAGGTCATTTTATTTTATAACATAATTTTATTAACTTGTACAAATCATTTAAACACGAAACTATAGGCGCTCTGACAATTCAGACAAGTTTCTGGACCTGACGCCTCAGTGCTGCCGCCCTGATGAACGGCATTTCAGAAAACCCTCATTATAACATGTTTTACGGAACTTATCATCCCTTAAAGCATACCTAACAATTTTCGTATGATGGCTTCTTTATAATTAGGTAATCAGACTACACAAGTATCACATGAGTGTCATTATTAAACTAAACTTACTTTACTTTCTGGTTGACATGACATTGGATGATTACCAAATATGGTGGGTACTACGTCAGAATGTAATCACTTATGGGTACGCCCTTGCCCGAAACAACAGCTTAAAAATGTGCGGAGCATATTTTTGAATACTTTTTAGGGCACCAGTCGTCTGCCTTTTTGATATTTTTGACCCATATTAGCCTTTGTTCAGTGTCCTGTGGAAACCTGTTGGAAATTAAAAACATCGATTCATTTTCTGAGTTGGCTATCAATAGATTTATCGATATCACGATCGATCTCTTAAGCACAACCCAACTAACATTTTAGCGATAAAACGAGTTCTACAAAAGCTGTATATTCTTTATTTATTTATTTATTTATTTTATTCGGATATGAAACAAACGGTCATACAAAAAATATTCATACAATTTTTTCACTTAAACTAGACCTATAGTTTCCATTATTTTTTAACAAATATATTTACCTAAAAAGCACAAACGAATACCTACTTCTTGACATGTGTTAGATTTAGCCTAAAAAGTAACAGCAAAAAATTGGCTTTACAAGAAACTCAAAGACCTGCGACAAGGAATATGTCTAATAAATATTGTTAATCACGACATAGTAATACAATAATTATTCTATTTCCATAAACTTAAATACAATCTCAAATGACGTTAAAATTCACATACAACTAGACCTGAACAATTTTTTTATAGAATCCGTGGTACAATTGAAAATGTCTACAGTTTTTAAGTTGTTGTTCTCATTATATAGTGTGCATGCTCGCTTAATAAATGTATGTTTTGAATAATTAGTTCTACTTCTTGGGATGGAGAATAAATGCCTGTACCTGAGACGACATCGGCGTTCTTTATTACTTGGAACTCTTATACATATGTCTTTTAACAAGCTAGGGGCATCTATGTGGCTATTTATTATTTTATATAGTATAACCGAATCATTACAGTCTCTCCGACACTCAAGAGTCTGCATTTCATGTCGGTTTAAAGATTCCACATAATCTTTGTATTCAAATCCACATTTGTAATCAAGTGCTTTTAGGAACTTCTTTTGCAATCTCTCTATCCTATTAATATGTATGTTGTAATGGGGGTTCCAGACCGCACTTGCAAATTCAATCCGACTTCGTACATAACTGTTATAAAGAATTTTCAGTGTTGTGGCATTTCTAAAAGGCTTACCTATCCGTAGGATCATACCTAACTGCTTAAATGACTTAGATAGAATAGAGTCAATATGAGGTATAAATGACAACTTGTTGTCCATAACCACTCCAAGATCGCGAATCTCGTTTACTCTTAGAAGGTCTTGGCTACATAGCTTATAGTTGAAATAAGACAAAGCTTTTTTCCTAGAAAAAGTAATTGTATTACATTTCTGTATGTTTAAAAACAGCTTTCTTTCGATTAAGCACCGATAGCGATAGTGTGGCCTAAAATTTAGCGATATAGCACGCTATAACTCTCTTATAGGCGCAAATAGGCACCGCCGTTAGAGCTCGAAGTTCTATAGTGGTTCATTTTATGCGCAATAGTGATAAACTAGTGATACAATAGTGCTACAATAGGCATAATTGTTGCCGGGAGTGAATGTAGAAATGTATTTGCTACGCCCATCAGGGTTCATGTTACATATGTTGTTCATGAATGCAAATTAATAAATAAATGATGATGATGATGATGATGATGATGATGATAATAAAGGGCTAGAGTAGCAGTATTTTCGCTTATAGTTCTAATAACCGCGTAAAATGTCATCTTGTATCACTTAAAGTGTTACAAGAGGACTGCTATAGTGAAAATAATCGCTGTGCGTCGCAATAACCGCGTATGATGTCATCTTGTATCACTTAAAGTGTTACAAGAACACTGTTATAGTGAAAATAATCGCCGTGCGTCGCAATATGGAATCTTTTATAGCTATAATTGTTTGTGTAGTTTTAAATGTCAAAATATTTAATACGATTTCAATCGGCTTGTGTTGTGTGCAATGAAGATTGTTTGTAATGGCGACTTGATGGATTGTGAAATCATTACCAGTTGAGTACACAAAGGTTACGACGCGTATTAGTTAATTCAACCAAATTTTTTATGCGTGTAAGGGATTCGATAGCTTAGGAGAGCAAAAAGAAGCAGTTGACCTTTTGTACCAGATTTTATTTGACAACTTTTAGACAACTGAACAGAACAATCCAAAAAAAAGGCAATAGACAAAAAAGGAATAGAAGAAGTAAATAAACATTATATAAAACCTACATGCTACGATCTAGATTGGATATTAAATCCTCAACATCATCCCCCTCGTGTAGCGAAGCTACACAAGTTCGTCTTGAAGTCGAGCCAGCTTCCTGACGGGCCTCTTTAGTACGCCCCCTTTGGTAGCTACGTCAGCTACTCTGACCACTCCATCTCTGCCCGGGTATACTTCTGTTATGCGGCCTATAGGCCATGCACCTCTGGGCATGTCTGGGTCGACCACTACCACCACATCGTCTATCTTCAAATTCGAAAATGGCTTTCCGATGTTTCTCTTCGGCTTGAGAGTGGGCAAATATTCCTTAAGCCACCTAGTCCAGAAGTGTTCGGACAAACGAAGAACTTTTTGCCATTCTTGTCGTCTTAAGAATACTCCGTCGTCTAAACATGCTGGCAACTGCTGAGGCGAGGAGGTGCCTATCAGGAAATGGGATGGCGTAAGGCTCTCGAGTTCCCCATTTTCCGTGACATAAGTCAAAGGTCTAGAGTTGACCAGCGCTTCTGCTTCTAGAAGGAGAGTATTCAGCAGCTCTTCTCTTGGGGATCTTTCTTTCAATGTTACTAGAAGAGCTGTCTTCACGGTCTTAACAAGTCTCTCCCAGCATCCACCCATGAATGGCGAAGCTGGAGGAATGTAGCACCATTTTATGCATTTGGTGGCAGCAAAGTCTTGCACGGCATCGCTGTAGAATTCGCGAAGTAATCTATTGGCGCCGACGAAGGATGTGCCGTTGTCCGATAAGAGTTTACTAGGTAGTCCACGACGTGCGGCAAAGCGACGGATGCTCATGATGGCAGAGTCTGCTGATAGACTTGTTACAATCTCTAAGTGAACTGCTCGTGTCGTCATGCAAGTGAAGAGAGCTATCCATCGTTTTTCTCGTCGACGGCCGATTGATACCTCGACTGGGCCGAAATAGTCCAGGCCGGTGTTCGTGAATGGGCGTTTGTGGTGCTCTAGTCGAACATCCGGTAAGTCACCAGATGGTGGGATCTGGGGCATTGCTTTGCGTTTGATGCAAAAGGCGCATCTTCTTGCAACCAAGCGTACTTCGCTGCGACACCGAAATATCCAAAACTTCTGTTTAAGTTCATTGATCACCAATTCGTTAAATGCATGTGCGGCTTGGACGTGGTAGTGTCGGATAAGAAGACGAACAGCAGGGTGACGTCCATCAAGGATAATGGGTGACGTGGTGGTGTAATCAACGTTTTTCATGTGCTTGATGCGGCTGTCCAGCCTGAGGAGGCCATCTTCGTCGATCATTGGGCAGAGAGGATTCAGTTTGCTAGACTTGGGCAAGGGCTTGGCATCTCTGATTAAGGCGAGCTCTTCTCTGAAGGATTCAGTCTGTGCTTGACGAAGAATGGCGCTTTCAGCCTTCTGCATCTCGGCGGCGGACAGCGGTGGAAGCTTGGGTAAAGAAGGGTTAGTATCGATTTTGGAATTTGGGTTGCGACTTGCCAAAAGAGATCGAAATTTATTTGTGCACTGAAATATACGTGCGGCTGCGCGAACCAGGCGTATCCATTCACTGAAACGTGAGGGATCTGGCAACACCGATGAAGGTTTATCCAGATTGGTAAGTCCTACATGCATCTTAGAGGGCTTTAATTCTTCCAAGATGGACGTAGTTTCAGGCGGCGATGGTTCTTTGGGCCATTCACTGGATGGCAACAATAGAAAATCGGGTCCAGAGAACCACCGCGATAAGTCGATATCACGGTCCTTTAGTCTTGTTGCATCGTCCGCCACATTCAAACCACCAGGCACAAATTTCCAATTGTTGACGTTGGTAATATCTGTAATTTCACCCACGCGGTTTGCAACAAATGGCTTGAATGTACGCGCGTCACTGCGAATCCAACTTAAAACTGTAGTTGAATCAGACCAAAAATAAATCGAATCTGGGACAATGTCGTGACCAGAACACACAGTGTTCGCAAAACGGGCCGCAATCAGGCCAGCTTGGAGCTCCAGACGTGGTATAGAAGTGGGTTTCAGCGGGCTAAGACGCGCCTTTCCACCAATGAGAGACAGCTTCACCGAACCATTTGAAAACGTAAAGCGCCAATATGCGACACAAACGTACGCCTCTTCGCTTGCATCAGCGAAAGTGTGAAGTTGTCTGTCCTTGATGGTCTCATCTTGAAATCCGCATCTGTACCAACGGGGAATTTTGACGTTTGTAATCTTTGCCAGTTGATGAGACCAAGCTTGCCATTTTTTAACAATATCTGATTGCAGCTCAGTGTCCCAATCGATACCAGTTCTCCAGGTTTGCTGAAATAAAATACGACCTTGAATAACCAAAGGAGTCAAGAGACCGAGAGGATCGTATAACGACATTAGATAGGACAGCACTTTCCGTTTTGTTAAATTGTCCTTTTCAGGGATTTGGGACCCATTGCGAAAGCTGAAGGTGTCGCTGTTGGGATGCCAGATAAGGCCCAAAGTCCTGACGAAGGCTTCAGGTCCTAAGTGTACGTTTTCAGGCAGAGGAGTTCGTAAATCCTCGGGTACGGCTGCGAGTGCGGCGGGTACGTTAGAAACCCAACCGCGCATCTCCATGCCTGCGGCTTTGTGTACGGTCACGATGTCTGCTGCGAGTTGTGCAGCTTCAGGTACATTATCAAGGCTACCTAAAAAGTCGTCCATGTAATGATCATGGATGATTGCTTTTGAGGCCGTGGGAAAAGATTCCTCAAACTCTTTCGCGTTAAGGTTTTTTATGTATAAGGCTGTGCACGGGCTGCATGCAGCACCAAATATTACGGAGGTCATCCTATATTCTTTCAACTCTGAGCGAGGGTCATCCCTCCATATATAGCGTAACGCATCGCGGTCTTCCTGCCTAATTTTTATTTGTGGGAACATTTCTTTCACGTCAGCTGTCATCGCTACTAAGCCTTCACGAAAACGGAAGAGTATGTGTAATAGGGACTGCAAAAGATCAGGCCCTGCGAGTAAAAGTGAGTTTAAGCTCACTCCTAAAGTCTTCGCGGCAGCGTCATGGACTACGCGTAGTTTTCGTTTTTGAGGATGTATAACAGGAAAGTGAGGTAAATACCAACGCAAAGATTTGTTTGTTTTAAATGTGTTCATAGTATCGTGGTATGTTTCCCTTGGACACTCTTCTGTGTAACCTTTTGAAATCATATTATTGATAAATGCACAATAGTCTTTTTTAAACTGGGCATCGCGAGCCATTCGCCTTTCCAAACCTTGGAACCTTGAAGGTGCCTGAGGGTAACTATCAGGAATATGAGGGACGTCTTTACGCCACAACCGTACAACTTCGAACCTACCAGAATTCAAACGATTGGCCGTATTTTCTAAGACCTCTAAAGCATGTTTATCCTCTTTAGAGCACACATTTTCTGGTTTAGATATGCCTATGGCATCAAGATGAAAATAATCTTTAACGAGTTCGTCCATGTTAGAATCACTATCCACTCACTCGATTTCGAAATTAAGAAAACGTCACCCAGATTGCTTTGACAGTTTGTTGTCGGAATGGCGCGAAATCATGTTCGATTTAAAGTTGGATAACTTTGCTTGTACTAAAGCAATTACGATAATTGTTTTAACACTGTAAAAAACATTAAACAAGTCATCAAGTTATATCGCCATTAATCTGGCCTTTATAATAAAAGTAATGAATAAACGCACGCAAATTAGACGCATACAAATTTTGTACCAACTTTCTGCAGTAAACGATTTTTTAAAAAAGATCTAAAGCGATAAGGTATATGTTTTTTGGATTCATTTGAAAGAATATTACATTGTCTTTTGGATAATACCAAACAATCAAAGAAGCTTCTTACAAAGATGTTGAGAAAAACTTATTTGATTGCAGGCTTAAGTCAGAACAAATGTGCGATATAAAACCGTCAGTTACATAGAGATATTATTGGTCATTTGGAGATTTATTTACTCAAAATATAGTCATAAACAGGATAAAGCACTAACAGGCATTCTATTAAAACCTTATTTTATACATTTGAGTCCGTAATTGCAGAAATAATAGCAAAATAACAACGTATTTACGTACCCTGCCGGTTCACGGAAGACAACCGAATTTGTAAACAAGATCACAAGCACAAAAAATAACATAAAACAACACTACCACGTTTTATGAACGCGTCACAGTATGCACTACACAATAACCGGCACATAATAAGCAATTACTGATAATTATATCAACAAATTTAAATAATTTAAATGTAAACAAACATACAAAGTCGCGCCTAGAAAGTCAACTGAGAAAGAAAACAAGATGGCGGCACTGGCCCGCTCGCCGGCCCGCCATGTTCATGGGTCATTAGGCCGAGAACACACAAGTATTTACGCGAGCGCGCTGCTTCAAGACAATAATATAATATATTAATGTTGACTTTGTTGAACTGAACAAAAATATAACTTATTAATGTTTTATATTTAATGTGTTGTAGATAAGTTGTTAATAATGTTAGTAATGATATTAAAAAGCTCAAAATTATTATAAAATGGTCCACCAAGCAAAACTCAAATTTATGAAATTGAAAACTCACGTTTTCTCAGAGATGAGACGAGACCAGGACAATTTTTCGTCCAATAAAACCCCTAGGTATATTCTATTTTTTGTTCAAATCATTGAGCAGTTTCCGAGATCGCAAATAAATATGTACTAATACTAATACAATTATTTATATACGTACCTAAACTCAATAATTGGTCGTTCAAAGGTGTAATAAGGGCATATTCACTTTTAGGGACACCCAATTAGCGTTAGATTAAAAAAAGCCTAACTGCAGTCAGGTTTGTAACGACGACTAAGCATTTAATATTGATAAAAACAAAAATGTTGGTGTTAATTTTTTAAGCTTTAAGCGATATAAGAATATAAAAACACCAATCAATTTAAAATTCATGAAGAGTTTATACCTAATTGTCGTTACAAACCTGACTGAAGTTAAGCTTTTTTTAATATCACGCTGATTGGGTGTCCCTAGAAATGAAAATGCCCATTATACCTTTAAGTTAGCCATTCTTAAATTTTAATTTCGGCGATTAAAGGGGTTTCTGGGGACGGAAAATCGATCTAGCTTGGAAACTCAATCTAAGTATTCATGGATTTTTGGAGTTTTTTATCATGTTTCTTAGTGACATTTACTATTTCAGAGCAACACAACCGATACCCAAATCAAAATAACGAAATATTATTTTTAAAAAGTGTAAGTTCGAATTCTGAGCCGAGTACACGTATTTTGCAGTTTTTCTTTCCACTAAAATCGATCTCATGGTTTCTAAGAAAAGATTTCGCTATCTGCTATGGTTTTCAAAACCTCCATACTGACCCATTTGAATTGATAACCCTTTATTATTATGTTAACGTTCATTAAAAATAAGACGTTTCTAGAGTGGACAAACTGCACCTAATAATCTTATATAAATACAAACGAATCCAAAATTGCTATTGCAAATACTGGAATTATTTAAAATGGTAGAGAATATTATTTGCGTATTTATCACGAATATTTTATGTAGTTTCTGAGTTATGGGTGGTTCCTATGAGTAGGTATGCATTTATATTATAATTCAAGCATTATTGTATATTATGTCGTCGCCTGTGGTACTAGGCCACAGTAGGTAGTAATAATAATACTTTATTTTGCACTATAATTGTTAATATATGATTTTTTCTTTATTTTAGTTATCGGGTATGGTATATTCATAGAAATATATTTCATTGTCATGCCTAAGTATTTCATTGCTACAACACAATATTATGTTCTGCAACGAGGGTTTTTGATACTTTTTCTGCCACTATGGGGAGGTGAGATGGCAGCAATGAGCGGGAGTTTTGACGAATTGTCAAAATTAATATGCGCATTTAATTTTCAAAATATGTAAAGGTTTATTTATTCTGAAAACCATTACTTTAGGAATATTGTTTTCTAAAATAAATAAAAAAAATGTTCCAAGTCAATTCCCATGAAATTAACAAATTTATAATAATTATTTTTAATACCAGTGACTTTTCGCGCCTGTTCGCGCTCAGTCTTCAGTTCGACGACCGTGTATTAGTCGTAATCCATTACAAAATCAATACTCTTCCAAATAAAATAGAATTTCAATATTTTATGTCCAGGTGCCTACGAATAGTATGAATCTGACAGCTGTGTGGACCACACGCCTACTCTAGCGCCGCTTGGTGGCAGAAAAAATGTCGAAAACCCTCATTGGAATTGGAAGACATAACGTTTAATGACTATGCGTCAAAGAAAACAAGGATTTATGTCAGAATTATGTACTTTATTTAACCAAGTCATACATATTGAACTAGGCATGTTTTCAGTTTCCGAGCTGGAGGCGTTTGAGGCATTCCAAGCCTAGCCCACATTTAGATGTCGTTGGAGACTACTTCCTGAAAACAACATTGAAAAATATGACAAAAATTACAATAATATTGCTTGCTTCTCAACTAGGCATGCTCCAGGAGCTTTCAATTTCTTATGTACGGAACCGAGAAATTCGTACAAAATCAGTAATGGGAGCTTATTATACTTCTCTTTTACATTAAAAGTAAATTAAGAACCTCATTAGTGTATGTGGTGGGGCATCGAGCAACAACAAGTGCTTCGATTGTTTTGTCCTCTTGCCCTCGTGCAAATTTCTGGCCTCCGTTCTCAAATTCACTCATTTTTGTCTACGAAAGAGTGAGACGCAGAGTTCCTATTTTTCTTCATAATTATGTCCTGCAACAAAGCAAAGCTATTATGACTTATATAAAATAAATAAAAGTCCATGTGATTTGACTATTCACACAAGAAAATATACAGACCAAATTCACCTAGTGCTCGGTCCAGGAACAGGAGTAGCTGGTACAGGTTGTGGTGGGGCCGGTGAAAGTAGCTCTTCAGTTACATTTTTACGCCCGTGAACTCGTCCGCTTCCTTTTTTTCTAAAATTTATAAACCTCAATAAAACTATGTAATAAGCACAAAAGACTAGAAAAAACAGACAATATTTTTTTTGCTAATAAATTGAGCAGAAATTGTTAAAAAAAAACAATATCCTAATAAGCATGGTCGCTAACTTATTACTTTACATACAGAGTGGAAATTATTTTTGGATCAGTGTGGGCAGCTACCAGATACAGAGTAGCTACGCGAAAATGATCGTAGAAGACCTTCCCTCGATTTCAAATTAATGAAAATTAAGTTTACAGATTTTGAAAAAAAAAATACACGGTGCGAGAAAATGCCATTTTTTTCAAACTTTTTTTGATGTCATTTGATCCTGTTTCTGTATAGGATCAAAAACTTGAATAGGACTAAAAATTTTTTTCGGCTAGAAGAGACTCAAGAGACGCAAATTAAGAATTGAAATTCCCATACAAATTGTATTAAAATATCCGTATGTAAATTATATGTAAATTTATGCCGATCGATCCCATTCCTTTCCAGTATCAATAATTTCCTAGGAGTCAACTTCCATTCCAACAATATGTATACAAAAAATCCAAAATATAAAAAAAAAACTTTTTTCATACATTTACTATGGGAAAAAAGGGAAACTTTACTTGGTACATTATCTGTCACACTAATTAGTTCTCCCGTACTAAATGATAATAATACTGTATGAAAATATTAGCAACATTATTTAAACAGTAATAATCAAAATTAAAATTTCATTTTATTCCCATAGTATGTATGTACCGTTTTCTGAAATTTTAGCTTTTTTGTACATTGCCATAAGTTGACCCCTAGGAAACTATTGGTACTGAATAGGAATGGAATCAATTAGTATTAAAAAAAAATATCATTAATTTTTTTTTTATTCAATTTGTATGGGAATTTTAATTCTTGATTTGCGGCCTTCCCATTTCGAATTTCCCATACAAGCTTTTGATCCTAAACAGAAACAGGAACGATTGACTTAAAAAAAAAGTTTGTCAAAATAACCATTTTCTCGCATCCTGTATGTTTTTCCCAAAATATGTAAACACCAATCTTCATTAATTTAAAATCGAGGTAAGGTTTTCTAAGACCATTTTCGCGTAGCTACTCTGGATCTAGTAACTCATTGACCCAAAAAGAATTTCCACCCTGTATATACGCATAGTACAAAAATAATAAACACGAAAAATAGCTATAAAATAATAATATCTAAGTGAAAATAAAACATTAATAAAATAAGGACGATAAAAACTTTTGAATAGGTCTTTGAGTTATGGTCCGTGTGTACCATGCCTTATTTGCTTCCGCAAAACGATCGCAGATTTCGCGGAATTTTGGCCGCCGTGGAGCCGTCATTCTAGTTAGTAGGCATTAACTATTTACTGACTCTTGTTTTATTCGGTAATCCTGTTTATTCTAAGAGAGTTCATATAAACATTTCACCTTTTCTTGAAGCTTAATAGTTACGCTATTTAATTACTAAAAGCAATGTCAAAAATATTTGTATATAAGAGAAATGTGAGACATTTAATTACGAACTACCTCAAAAATCTACCGAGTTATTGATTGCAAATGCGATTTTTTGTTTATTTATAGCAAATATGTCAAAAATATATTTGTTCCCTAATAAAACAATAAACACTGAGTATTTTGATGTATAATACAAGTAGAAATACATAAATTTTAATACTCACGACATTTTCGTACGCTCCGCAATCTTTTCACAACTTTTTCTTTAGCGCCACTTCGGAAAATAACACAGATAATAATATTTTACTTGTTTCCACTACACTTAAACACTTTTTAAATATTGCTATGTTGGTAGTTCGTATTTTTATTGCAATTTATACCATATCTGTGTAGCCCTTTTTATATTACAAACGAAAATGCGCGCGTACTCCGCTTGGTTCCTCTAGTTACCAGTGTCAGTTCATGGGTGCGCAAAGTTGGTAACTCTAGCCGCCAGAAGCGAGTGAGTGGCTATTATCTTTGGTGGAGATGTGATTTATGAAATGCACCGGCTTAGTTAAGCTACTCGATTTTCCATGAAATACCCAACCTAGCGCCGTACGTGTTGCGATTGGTTCGGTTGGGGTACCTTCCCTAATTTCACGGCATATAGTTAGATACCAATGCTCGCCACCGAGCAAAACTTTAGGTGTAGCATCTGTTATTGTGAGAACATCTACTAGATCACTCAAGTGTGAATATTTCGTGATCTCACTTTGGTTGACAGTTTGTGTAAACAGTGACAGCGATTGCATAGCTTTGGCGTTGTGTACGGTGTATGTTTCAGAACATTGTTTACCCTTAATAGAAAAGCTCACATATTGATAAGGTTTCTCTGCTGACATTCCACAGACTCCGTCAATTTTTACAGAACGCATGGGGCCCGTCGCCCCAATGTGGCGTGCCACTTCCCAGTCAATCATAGTTGTCATGGATCCCTCGTCAAGCAAGGCGTATGTATCATATTTTCCTTGAGGTCCGCTTACCTCAACCGGAATAACTCTTAAAAATACCTGAGATTGTAAATCTATCATTTCATTGTTTAGGTTAGGCTCCATGACGTTTGAAATTGTAACAGTTTTATCAAGATTTTTTTGTTCAATATTATTGCAAGAGGAAGAAGGAGACTCGGCAATATTAAATACTTGGGGCGCAGCCGCTGAATGTAGAAGCGGGTGATGGAAACGCTCGCACCCGTCAATACCGCATCGACCGATTTTACATGACTTCCAACGATGTGTTTTAGATTTTAAACATTTGTAACATATTTTAGCCTCACGTAACCAAAGCCACTTATCATCTAGTGTTAGTGATTTAAAATCATCACAGTCCGTTAGTTTATGCTTCTTGTCACAATAACGACATAAATCAGTATTTGTGTTACGTGCGGATGTCACATGTATGTGTTCACTTCGTGTAAATTTGTGTGTAAAATTATTTCCGGTTGTACCGGACCGCCTTCCTGAACTAGAATTAAAAGCACCGTTATGCCTACCTAAATCAGGCATTATTGCGCCAGAACGCCTACCTAACTCTGGCAAAACTGCTCCAGAACGTTTAGCGTAATCTGGCACTAAACCAAAACGATTGTGTTTGACAGCTTCGATATCAAGAAACTCTGATAATAACTGTATCTTAGGTATAGATCTGTCACTTTTGTACGCAAAATCTTTCCACTGACTGTACAATATCGGTGTCAGTTTACTCAACACAGAATGAAATAATTCTACAGAATAATAGTTATTTATTATACAAGGGGGCAAAGTTGTTGTTTAACTGTCGTGCCAATATTGAGACCTGAGCTAGCGAAAGATTCCAAAATTGAGCCACGAGCGTAGCGTGTGGTTCAAAAACTGGAATCTTGAGCATTGCGAAGGTCTCAAGGCACGAGAGTTGAACAAACTTTGCCGCCAAGTGTAATACAACTTTTTTCCCCTCACTATCGCGAGGAAATATGATTACAAATCTCATCCAAATGTAAATTAACTTTAAGAAACTATTGAAAACTCAATGTCGAATCGTATCGTAGAATAGAGTTACTTATGGAATTTAAATATTGCCAATGGCTTACAAAGTCACATGAGAAACGACCAATTTAACATGTGAGCTCCGATTGCGCATGTTTACTACGGTCATACAGATCCACTTATACTAGGCAGTAGGGGGCTATAGGAATTAGAGAAATGTCAAATTACTTTATTCACAAGTGTGTAAAAAGCGTTTTTACCCGCTCGTATTAAAGGATAAACGAGCGCTTTACGAGCTAGTGAGGGGAAAATATGTTCTATCTGCTCTAAATTTCTAATTACTGCTATGCAATTGCGTAGTCTACAAGCAAAGTTGGTAAGATCCTTTTGATCAAAGCTTATCTTAGGCAGATTCCGCACGAGCGCGATCTCGTGTAGCACGATCATTTCGGGGAGCGCGAACGTCTGCTCCAGCACGTCGAGCACTTGCTCGGGCCGCTCCGCCGTGTACAGCAATGACGAAACACTTTCCAGGGCTTGGCCGCGCAGCGCGCCGCTCAGTCGCACAAGATTCTCTGTAGGCGTAAACAAATGTTGAGTATCTCGGTAAACGCGCTTAAACATTAGCCACTCTGTAGTCTTACCACTGAAAGGCGTAAGCTGTAATTTGTGTGAACATCTTTGCGAATAAAAAATAGGCTCGGATTGTTTTGACGGCAAGTGACAATGATTGTTATTTGAATTGTCAGACGTCATCGGCATAAATGGCAACGCATAGACATATAAAATTGATAGACCGAGTCTATTTTATCTGTGGGTGACGCCGGCAATGCCTGTCAACGATCTTTGTTTGTGTATACTAGTGCACCTAAACCGCAAATAGTAAAAGTGATTAAAATAAAGCTTTTCATGTATATTTCTGTTCGATAAGTGCACGGAATGTGATAAAAGTGATGACTTGTGTCGTTCCAGGGTGTAAAAACCGCCAGGGTTACCTGAATGAACAAAATAAAGACATTACGTTTCACCGGCAATTTAGTTTTACTAGACTTGAATTTTAAGATTTCGAACCTTATTAAGGTAAAAGTAACTGAAAATCTTATTCAATATTTGTTGTCGGATACATATGTGTAGTTTTGTGATTAAACCATTTGTATTTACATTCGTAATGTAATTATAAATAGTGGGATTCAAACATTTGTATCGCATAGTGTGGTACTTAAGAGACCGATCGTGATATCGATAAATGTATTGATAGTCAACTCAAAAATGAATCGATGTTTTTAATGTCCAACAGGTTTCCACTGGACACTGAACAAAGGCTATTATGGGTCAAAAATATCAAAAAGGCAGACGACTGGTACCCTAAAGAGTATTCAAAAATATGCTCCGCACAATTTTAAGCTGTTGTTTCAGGCAAGGGTACGCGCATAAGTGATTACATTCTGACGTACTACCCACCATATTTGGTAATCATCCAATGTCATGTCAACCAGCAAGTAAATTAAGTTTAGTTTAATAATGACGCTCATGTGATACTTGTGTAGACTGATTAATTTAATTATAAAGAAGCCATCATACCAAAATTGTTAGGTATGCTTTAAGCAATGATAAGTCCATAAAACATGTTATAATGAGAGTTTTCTGAAATCACCAGGGCGGGAGCAGGTCCAGAAACTTGTCTAAATTCTATGTTTATAGTTTCTGGTTTAAATATTTTGTATGAGTTAAAAAAAATACATAAAAAAATTTAAACTTTATTTAAAAAAAAAAAACATTTACTTAGTCTTTCTTTGGGGCTAGATAATTGTGTTTCTTAGCGGGACCTTACGGCTAAGTGGCGCCAACTAGTGGCATACGTTTTAGGAAACCCTCATTATGACATTTTAATTAAAGAAAATATTTCGTTAACTTTGTGATTTTATTTTTAACCTAAAATGTAGATTTTGAAATCACGATCGAAGAAGATCGTGATTTTGAGTAGGAAATAAGGTTTATTCCTACTGTATTCGCTACCTAATTTGGTAAAAATATTATTATTGACGATAAAAGTATACGATTGAAGACTGGACATCACTAATAGTAATGACATTTTATCTAGTCAGGTTGGTAGCATTGTTCAAGAAAATGGAGTCGTTGATGGAGTTCACGACCAAGTAGAGCTACTTTATTTGTCTCTTTTTCCTTATAGAATACGTCTTGAGATGGGGTGAAGGATGACAATAGTTTGTTCATGTATGTCTTAATACACGGAATCTTCCCTATATTTTATCTGTGTGGCAACGCCTTGTTATCCGTAGAGGTTTGCAATAAATTAGAATTATCATTTATTGGAATTTGAAATGTCACAGGATTTTTGTAAACATCACGGTGACTTTCATGATTTTCAGATATGCGATGTAGTACAGAATTTTCATGATTGCGATGTGATGTAATCAAATCATTTGAATGATGATAATTTTGACGTGGAATATTTTGTTCATGTGAGAAATATGGGCTAGCCGGTTTGTTTACATTTCTCATTTGAATAAAATTTGTTTCTACGCCCCAATTTCTTTCTTGAACGGGAACCGTAGCAGCCTCCACGTTTGTAGGCGGAATATTTATTGTACCCGTATTAATGTTATTGTCAATTGGAGGGCGGCCGCTACGGTTTACGTCTTGAACCCACGATGCGGTACGCGAATAAGCTTGACTAACCGTTTTAGTAGTAGATCGTCCGTCAGCTCCTTGAGCCGCCAGTCTTGCCTCTATTTCGAGTTCTTCCACTTGTTTAGCCTGTTCAAAAAGCTTACGCTCGAAGTCAAGTCGCCTGCGGGCGACCTCTTGTTCGCGTTGGAGTTGTTCGTGTATGAGCGACTGCTCACGTTCAAAAAGCTGCTGTTCGCGCTCCATGCTGCGGCGGGCCAACTGTGCCTCCTCGTTCAATCTCAGTGCCTTTATTGTGGCAGATGAACGAGAAGACGACACTCGCGACCTGTTACTAGGAGAAGCACTAAAAATACGATCAGAGCTAGTTGAAAGTTGTTGGCGTGGCGTTTCAGGGCCCTCAAGGGCAGTCGTTGTGGGAGTTCCAGTGGCAATGATCGAAGCAGTGTCTAACTTTGAAGACCGACCATGCCCTCCCGCAGCGACTGCGACAGAGTCCGAGTTCGCCTTGCCAGCGATTTTTGCTGGTGTGGTCAATTGTTTCTTTTTGGAACGCGTGATCATTTTATCATCCGGCTCGAAGGACCATAAATGTAAGGGATTCGATAGCTTAGGAGAGCAAAAAGAAGCAGTTGACCTTTTGTACCAGATTTTATTTGACAACTTTTAGACAACTGAACAGAACAATCCAAAAAAAAGGCAATAGACAAAAAAGGAATAGAAGAAGTAAATAAACATTATATAAAACCTACATGCTACGATCTAGATTGGATATTAAATCCTCAACAATGCGGTTGTTACTTTTCTGTCATTATATGTGGTATTTTACATCTCAATTTTCAAGCGCCTCGTAAATTTACTAGTTTTAACAAATTTGGTATGCTAAAAGTACCGTAGCCTAGGTTATGTTTGGTAAGTAAGTTAATTATAATCTTTAGTTTTGTGAATGGTTATGCTACACATACTAGATATTTTATCATTAGAACAATTACCTTAACAATTGCTGCTTTATTACCATATTTTAAGCATTTTTTGTATTTGTTTGTAAACAAAAATGGCGTTTCACGTTCTAAACACATGATTAACTCTAAAGGTGATAATTTTATCTCAAGTAGAATGACAGCTTTAAATGTATTCCCGATAACCATTAAAGGTTATAGAGCGAGGTATCTTATACCTCAAAGCGTTAAAAATAACTTTAAGTGGTAATTGTTGTATTACTGGCCATAGTGCTTACTTATTTAAATTTGAATATTTTAAATATGTCTTAGTTACCTATTCTATTTACATTTTTTGTATATAGTTACCGTCACTTCAAATAAACATCTTGACATGTAAACAATGTTTTCACTATATTTCTACAAAATACAACACGTTATCAGCACGAAATAAGTATTTTAGAGTGATTTATTAGCACTAGTGAAATATATTTTAATAGAAAATGTTACATTGTTTGAGAATAAATTTTTCTTGTGGAAAGTGAATTTTTCAGTATTTGGAAATTACGATATGGCAAATCCAAGTGGAGATACAGTAGCGGTAAGGAGTAGTTCCTCATTGCCTTGCTTTAGCCTGATTAATAGAGATGGCTACAGTGTCTGGAAATTTAAAATGCGAAATTATCTCATGCACGAAGATTTATGGGAAACTATTAGTGGGTACCCCGACGGCCATGGTATTTCCGAAGCAGCTCAAGCAAGAAATGAGAAGAAGGCGTTAGCCAAAATATGCCTTACTTTAGATGGTCCTGCAATTACACATGTGAGAAGTGCTAAGACGGCTTCAGAAGCGTGGATAGCTCTTCGCAATGCGTACGAGGACAGAGGTATGGGTAGACGGCTACAATTAGAGAGAAAGCTGTACAGGCTTAGTCTTTGTGATTTTCAAAGTATAGAAGCTTACATCAACGCCGTAATGTCTACAAGTCAAGATTTAGACGATATTGGTAAGAAGATTGATGATGCCTCTATTGCAGCTATACTATTAGGAGGCCTAACTTCAAAGTTCGATCCTTTGATCATGGCGCTTGAAAATAGTAATGTTGAAGTAACTACCGAATTAGTGAAATCAAAATTACTCAACGAGATGTCGAAATTTGATAATTCGAGAAAAACTGATTCAGCTATGCGGTCTAGAGATAGTCAGCCTATTAAATCGAAGGCAAAGAAGCCAATTGTTTGTTACGACTGTAATGAACCTGGTCACAAGCGACCAGATTGCCCATTGAAGAAGCATAAGAAAAAAGTCAAAGTGCCTTCATCTAAAGAATCTGCCTCAACTATAGCACCTGGTACGAAGGAGGATGGTGATTGTTTCATTATCGATTCGGGTGCGCCTAAACATATTGCTTCAAGGGGAGAATGGTTTCAAAATTTACAATCTCTGACTTCGACGAAGAAAGTTACTGTTGCCAACGGAGAACAAGTAAACTGCCGTGGTATAGGAGACATATCCATTGATACATCATCTGTTGTCAACCGTATTACTGATGTTTTGTACGTACCTTCTTTAGATAATAATTTGATATCTGTATACAAAGCTGTAGAAAAAGGATTTACTGTTGTTTTTGATAAAGATGGCTGTAATTTCTATAATTATGATACCTTTTCTTTTGTAGGTGATTCTATTCTCCATGGTTCGCCCTATAGAGGTCTGTACAAACTAGATTGTACTGTTAATATTCCTCGTGATGTGGCTTGTGATGTGCACTCTGACTCAATATCTAAGTACAAACTGTGGCATAAGCGATTGGGTCACTTGTGTCGCATTGGTATGAACCAACTTAGAGATAATCACGTGGGTATAGATTTTAACCCATTCATGGCCACGCTCCAACGCACGAACACTTCCCGCCGGGCCACCATACTACGCGATTTTTGCTAAAACACACGACTCAGCGTATGGGTCACGGGCCTGGCGCGTACGCTTAATAAACTGCCGCTTTGAAACCGGCCAGCGGGACAATGCTATGCAACATTTTAAGTAACCATTTTTTTGAACGACAACTTGTATTACTATCGCCTCGTTATCAGTGTTCACCTTTGTAGATCTTCCGATTTTTTAAAGTAATAAATGAATAAACGCCGTCTACAAAGTCGCCGCCATTCATTGTTTTTGACTGCGTAAACAAATTTAGTGATTTTATAAACATACATCGTTATCGCGGGAGCAAATATAAATTCGTCAAAGAAGTAGTTAACAGAATGTCCATTTAGTAAAAAACTGAGTTTTCTGCCTACACATTATAAGCCTCTAAGAAGTTCATCATACCTAGCACGAAGTTTATTGTGCACAAGGATAATTAATCTTCCTTTACACTGTTAGTAAATAAAATCCTGAAATCGACATAATCACCTCAAACAAATATCCATGTTTTAATTTAGACTCTATTGACTATTAAAATTTGCTGATCTTAAGTGATTTTCGTAATATACGACAAAAAGTTTTCTACTGTGTATCTACGGCGTCGAGCACTTAATCGTCATTATATACTGGCAAAATAATCTTTCAGTTTCACATAAGGGCTTATGAAAACTAACATTTCACTTCTTGCAAAATAGTTCTGATCCGCGAGTAACTATTTTGCTATTTTCCTTCGAGATATTATAAAAATCACTATTTCTATTTAGTTGTGGTTACAAAAAAAAATCATGGACAAATTTCTAAAGTGACTGACTGGGTGCCTGGGCAATTTTTCAACGATTTCAAAAAAGGAGGACATTCCCAATTCAAACGTTTTTTGTGTATGTATGTTCACCGATTTTGAAATTTTCGGTACATTTTTCGATCCTTTCGTTCCTATAGCGACATACAAAATGTATAAAAATATCTCTACATTTTTTTCTTTAAGAGTGGAAATCTTACAAAAAATATATTTATAGAAATCTTTCGTGAGAACTTTCAATAAAATAACCCACCTAGATGCCTATCTTTTGAAGTAAGTACTAATCAAGTCCATTTATATTCAATAAAAATAATTATTCATTTTAAAGTCGTAGGTATAAACGTTTACTATACGAGTGTCATTTCTGTTTTGACTGTTTTTCACATAAAGTTAGAATCCGCGCTAGCGCTTAATAGAGAAAGGAAGCGTGTGAAAGGGAAGCCACCAGTTATATGAGTATTACACGAGTGCGAAAAAGATAGACAACAATCCCAAAAGCATAACCACTTTCGAAGCGACATATCAGCCGTATCAGCCTGGTCGACGGAGATTGATATTTTAAAAGTGATTTTATAATTAAAACTTATAAGAAGGAATTTATACAGATTATGAAATCAATATGGTGTCGTGTTGTGTAAATGATTGCCTTGTTGCCCACTACAGAAATAACGACAAACACTCGTTTCACAGGTAAATATGATGTGCCGGTTGATTGTTTTCAAACGATATTTTGTCTATTTAGTAGCATTAATTGTGTGAATTATCAAATTGTAGCATTAATTGTTAGTTGTTCTATCACTGTGAGCTAATAATTTATCACAATAGTTAATATTAAAGGATATTTTGTGTAAAAATGTAAATTGTTACGCTACGCTAGAGCTCGACTAAATGTTGAACTACCAATATCGATATTTGTTCGATAAACGTACCCAATCAGTCTATTTCTTACAATGCTGTCATGATACTAGATTTTGAACACAAATGTGTATTTAAATAACTTAAAGGACCTTACTGTGTTATACCTACTAGTGTGTTTTTTCCGTTAAATTTAAGTGAAGTTATTTAGTTTAAATATAATTAATTTCTTTTAGAAACGAGTGGCTTAATTCTTACTGTTATTGAATTAATAAGAATAGTACATTACTGCAGAAGCCGGGATACGAGGGTTTTCAGGCCGAATACGTATTTATATATCAGTAGATACAGTCGAGTTCATAAATATATGAGCAAATCCAAGGCTTCAAAAATAAATGAGCATAGAAAAGTACATATGCATCTGAACAGATTCACCAATCAAAAATATGTGTACATATTACCTGTCATATTAATCTTAATATGACAGGTAATATGTACACATATTTTCAGATGAGCATGTGTCTCATTAATGTGTAATCAACTGAAACACAAAACTTTTTCCTTATATTTTGACAGTCATAGAAAAGAGTACCGTACTGTCAAACTATACTTTTCTCTCTTTAACTTTACGTATGACGTCATAGAAGTGTCATGAGTATTTGCTTGCGGCTTTTTAGTCTTTTTACCCATTTATTTGCAGCACGCTTAGCCCTTATTTTCCGACCTCTCCAGTAATAACTCCTCTCCAGTAACTTCTGTTTTTCCCATGTAACCTGTCCAATTTAACGGAAATAAAAAACACCGTGTATGCAAGAATAGTTGCTCTTATAAAGTTTAATGGTTAAATAGCCGTCAAAGTTAAAACTTGTTTGAATTGCTTGACGCTAACGCATACTAAAGGTTAAACCTTATAGCAAAATAACTAAGATAATGAATATCTATGATACATTATCTATGGTACATGTTGTCGATAAAACAGTCGGACATCGATAGATAATTGGTTTGTTGTAACAGGCAACCCTATTCCTGACCACACATAGACAAATTTACGCACACACTGGCGTTTCGTTTTTGGTTATGCTTGTAATCGTTGTCAATCGTTCTTTGTCATTTTAGTTCTGTGGTTTTTCATAATCTTTCAGAATTGTCAAATCATATTTGCTCCCGCGATAACGATATATGTTTATAAAACAGTTGAGATGGCATGTTTTTGATACACAATGACATTTTTTGCTTATCTCTGCTACTTGCACGGCCTCTATAATAATTGTTTCTAAGAATTTAAACAAAGGTCGCGGCAATCCTTTATATCTTTGCACGTGCAGTGCTTATCGGCAAACTTTTTAACGACTAAGTAGAAGGTACTTGCTTCACTATTACTTTGTCTTAAAAGTTTACACTGTAAAAGTTTTATTCCTCTTATCAGAAGTATAAATCACATATTTATTGAAGTATGTATATGTAAAATAAAACTATGAAAACGGATAAACTCGCGTATATTAACTAATATTAACTTCATTCCGACGTTTCGAACACCACCATCATCCGCAGAGTGTAAAGTGTTCGAAACGTCGGAATGAAGTTAAAATTAGTTAATATACGCGAGTTTATCCGTTTTCATAGTTTTATTTCATGTGTAATCCTCGCGGTAACCGAAGAAAATATTATGTATATTATATGTTTGTACTTATGACCTGATGACGATAAGCACTGCATTTGCAAAGATATAAAGAATTGCGGCGACCTTTGTTTAAATTCTTAGAAACAATTATTATAGAGGCCGTGCAAGTAGCAGATATAAGAAAAAATGTCATTGTGTGTCAAAAACATGCCATGTCACCTGTTTTACAAAATCACTAAATTTGTTTACGCAGTCAAAAACAATGAATGGAGGCGACTTTGAAGACGGCGTGCTATTCGTTTATTACCCACTGGGTGTCGTAATATAAGACTACTAAGGGATTGAAGTATCACTGACGATTTTATTGAGGATTGATGGCTGGCAGCAGCATCATCGTAATGGACACAATTATTACTTTCAAAAATCGATTTCAAATTCCGGTAATACAAAGCCAACGTCTTAAAAATTGCAATCACTAAACACAGCACAGGAGGAGGGGTGAGGGGTGAAGTCGCCAACGAATAAATCGAGACTAAATTATATTTCCCATATTACTTCAAAATTTTTTAATAGGAGGGATGGATTGAACTACGTCACGCCATTGACTTCTGGGAAAACTACTGCAACGTGCATATGGAAGATAACACCGCTGCTCGGTTGCATTTATTGTTTATAACCTGGGAGGGCGCTCGGACGGCCATTACCTTTGAAGTCTTTTGTTTAGCAAACAACATGTTTTTGTCACATTAATATACACCGTGATCTCTAATAACCCGAAAGATTTTAACAGTGTGTTCCTGACCACATTTAGAAACTATAATGTCGTATAATTTTTTCTGGATATCGCCTAGTTTCAGAGTTATTAGGTTATTACCAATGAAAAAAAAACATATTTTCTAATTGTAACTCGGTAAAAAAGGTCTTTTTAACGGCGTTGGTGCCATTATGGAGAATAGTCTCACTAACCTCACAAATAAATGTCAAAAAGTGAGAAATAAAACCTTTTAAAAATGAGGTTTTTGTAAAAAAAAAAACCTTAACACTCATTGTAAGTGCTTTTTATGAATAACTTTTACTTTTTATGATAAAAAAAATGCGTGGTTAAAATCTTTCGGGTTATTAGAGATCACGGTGTATAATATAATTATCTTTCAGATAGTAGATGTCAAAGTTGATATACAACCTCGACAAAAAGCATGACACGTTTGGACGTTTCCGTGAAAATGCGATGGGAAAGGATTTTGCACTACATATGTATAACATACATATTGTAATCTTTTCTAAAAACCGCCAAGATAAACAAATTATATGTAAATACAGTTATATTAGTATGATGAAACAACTGATTTACTTCATATAATTGAAACATAGTTTTATTACTATGAATTAATCTTAACATCACTGTTAGTAGTTACCTAATTATGTACCTATACACTACAATGACCACAACATTTTATGTGACGTAAGTATATAAAAAGCGGAGAAACCTGGTTGCCTTACCCTTAAAAGAAAATGAGATATAATCGTACAAAGTTTGGCCAATACAAATGTTGCTTGCCACCATCCATAAGGTCATCGGTTGAAAAATGTTACAATACCAAACGACTTCAACGTGAAACAAGCTTTAAGACCGGCCAATAAAGCTTATTTGAGTCTGTCACGTAAACACTCGTAGTTTTTACAGACAGCGCCGGGCCACGGTGACCCATACCCTGAGTCATACTCATAACTTTCTATAAAAATATATTTTTCATATTTTTGAAATGTGAATATGTCTGTGTGCTTGCAAAACGTGTGTATCTACAATTTTGTTATTTTTACTATATTATACTTACAGTAAATCAAACTTGAATATTCAAGACCCCATTTTCATTAAAAAAATCGTACTCACCATTTTATGACTAAACGTAATTTGTGAAAGTGGTTGTTAGATTCAATCACACAAACATAATTGTGTCAATATAAGTTTAGTTTTTATTTTATTTAGAATGTACTGATGACTCGCATGCGAGTCACGGGCCATGCGGAAGCGTTGAGTCATGACCCATACGCTGAGTCCTTGGCCCTGAATGGGTAAGGAAGTAGACAAGCAGCCCTGCACAGCGTGTGTTGAAGGTAAGCAAGCACGTAAACCTTTCAAAAAGGTTCCGTATTCTGCAGCAACATCGGTACTAGAACTAATACATAGTGACATTACCGGTCCTATGTCGCAGTGCTCCTTACAAGGTAATAAGTATGCTTTATTATTTATAGACGATTATACACGCTTCATATTCGTATATTTTATTTCTTCTAAGTCAGAGGTGAAAGAAAAGTTTTGTCAATTTCAAACATTAGTGGAAAGGCAAACTGGAGCTCAAATAAAAGGGCTAAGGACAGATAATGGAGGTGAATATGTCAACAACGATTTTTCACATTACCTACGCGAAAAAGGCATTATACATCAAACAACTGTGCCTTACAATTCAGAACAGAATGGTGTCGCGGAACGCACGGTAAGATCCGTAGTTGAAAAGGCTCGGTCTATGTTGGCAGAATGTTCTCTCTCCAGAGCATATTGGGAAGATGCAGTGCGAACGGCTGTATATTTAAAAAATAGATCCCCTCATCGCGCCCTCGGCTGTCAAACTCCTTTTGAGAAGATGAATGGTAATAAACCGAATTTAGATCATCTTCGGATATTCGGATGTAGAGCTCTAACTCATGTTCCAGACTGTCAAAGAAAGAAATTGGATATGAAAGCGGTTGAATCCATATTTGTGGGATACTCAGATTATCCACACAACTACAGTCGACTCTCGTTATTTCAAACTTGCGATAATTCGAACCTCTCTATAATTCGAAGTTATCACGAGTTCCCTAGAAGATCTCTTGCTATTTCGAAAAAAATCAATACATTTTTAAACACTTGGTAATTCAAACAAAAAAGTAATAGCTACACAACAAAACCACGCGTTAATTCGAACTCGTGGGCGTCAAACATTCGACAATTCAAAGTTATGAGATTAAAGAGGCAAGTACATGCCCTACATTTTAGAAAAGTTGCACAAGCATTTGTTGTTAACTACCTCATTTATTTGCCACTCAGTTAAGTTACTTTTCCGTTGGTTATGTGTACAGATTAAGAGTTTACGTTAGTTATGAGTCCTTAATCGAAAAAGTGGAAGTAGGTGGGAAGAAAAGTGAAAAAAAATATGCATTTAATAAATAATAGTTGATTATTACTTAACACCTTGTACTTTCATTTTTTCTCCCGAATATTTCCGACCATTTGATATTTCGAACTCTCGATAAATCGTAATATTTGGATAGGTCCTTCGAGTTTCGAATTAACGAGAGGCGACTGTATTTGTTCAGGGATCCGCAATTTCCAAAACGATTGTTTAAATCGCGTGATGTAACGTTCTTCGAAGATTGCTTCACAGGTTTGAAGAATAATAAATCGAACGAAGAGCCCAGTACATCTCATTCTATGCCTACTTCTGCACCTGTCATACTATTGTCTGAAAATAGTATTCGTCAGGATCGTGATGTAAGTAGTGAGGAATCTATGGTTGTTCCTAACGAGGCCGTCGAGCCAGACGATACAACGTTAGAGGAATTCCAGGATGCCTCAGCTGAGGAAACTCCTGTACCAGGAGAGGAAAATCAGGTACTGGACAATATTCCAGTAGTTGAAGAGCGTAGGTATCCTACTAGAGACCGGAAACCTCCAGATTACTTTTCATATCACATCGTGGAAGAAGATAATATACCTAAAACGTATTCGGAAGCGAGAAATACTGATGATGCTGATAATTGGACGTCAGCCATGCTGGATGAATATAATTCGTTGATGAAGCTAAACACTTGGAGATTAGTAGATAAACCTGACAAGAAAGTGATTCCTTGTAAATGGGTTTATAATCTTAAAACTGATGCACATGGAAATATCACGAAATATAAAGCCAGGTTAGTGATAAAAGGTTTTAATCAGGTAGCAGGCATAGACTACCATGAAACGTTTTCTCCAGTTATTAGACACTCATCCTTGAGAACCTTATTAGCTATTGCTGCTGAAATGGACTTAAATATGCGACATTTAGACGTTGACACCGCATTTCTCAATGGTGACCTTGAAGAGGAAGTTTACATGACTCAACCTCAGGGTTTTGTGAAAAAAGGTCAAGAAGATAAGGTATGTCTATTGCAAAGGTCCCTATATGGCTTAAAACAAGCCCCTCGAGCTTGGTATACTAAGCTCAACGAAACGTTGATGAAAATAGGTTTTAATAAATTACCTACTGAACCCTGTGTATATAAGAAACTTTTTGGTTCCGAGTTAGTTATACTGGCTGTTTACGTCGATGACATTATTGTTTTCTATAAGAATGACATGACGTTTAATATTGTCAAACGTGATTTGGAAAAGTACTTTTCGTTGAAAGATTTGGGTGCGCTTAAATATTATTTAGCGCTTAATATCTCGCGGGATAAAGACAATATTAAAATAAATCAAAAATCTTATATTAAATACTTATTAATTAAGTATCATATGGAGATGGCAAAACAAGTTGAAACGCCATTGTGTAATAGCAAGTTGGATATTTCGAATTGTTCTGGTAAGAATCCTATGTATCCATTTCAAAACTTGATTGGCCCATTAATGTATGTCGCTGTTAATACGAGACCAGATATTGCGTTTGCTGTTAGTTATTTAAGTCAATTTAACAACTCGTACACTGGCACACATTGGTTAGCCGCTAAACGAATACTGCAGTACCTCAAAGGTACTATAGACTATTCTATAGTTTACAGGAAGACGGGTGAAGCACTGATCGGATACACAGATGCAGATTTTGCAAATTGTAAGTTGGATCGTCGGTCGTATACTGGATATTGCTTCAAGCTAGCTAATGGACCAGTTTCCTGGGCTTGCAAAAAGCAGCCGACCATCGTGTTAAGCTCATGCGAGGCGGAATACGTAGCCCTGACTGATGCTGCAAAGGAGGCTCTATATCTACGTCGTCTTATTTCCGAGGTAGGTGGGACACAGTATCCTAGTATTACTATTTGCAGTGATAGTCAGAGTGCACAGAACTTAGCTCGCAATCCGATTAATCATGGCCGTACTAAACACATTGATATTAAGTATCATTTTATCAGAGAAAAGATATCTGATAATGCAATTTCTCTTAAATATGTTAAGTCTAGCGATATGTTAGCTGACGTGTTAACCAAATCTTTAGGAAAAGTTGCTCATTACAAATGTGTGTATGAAATAGGTTTAGTTAAGGCCTAGATGTAATGTTTTTATCTGTTATTTCCTTACATGCTTTTAAGACATATAATAATTTAATTATTAATTTTGTTCTTATTTTGTGAGAGCTCAGATTATGGCCATTAAGGGGGAATGTTGTATTACTGGCCATAGTGCTTACTTATTTAAATTTGAATATTTTAAATATGTCTTAGTTACCTATTCTATTTACATTTTTTGTATATAGTTACCGTCACTTCAAATAAACATCTTGACATGTAAACAATGTTTTCACTATATTTCTACAAAATACAACAGTAATAATGTTCACGTAAGCACTCTTGTAGAGCTACGGCCATACCGCTGTTATAGCACTTCAAGCTCTAAAAAGATAAGTGATTTAACAGGGAAAATTATGTCTGTTGTATCACTAAATTACTAAGTGCTATAAGAACTCATGTTACCGCTCTTAAATAGCTTAAGGTTATTTTTATAGCTTTTGTAACACTATAGGCGGCATTAAGCACTAAAAGGTAAACATAACACGATTATAGAGCTACAGCGCGAGTAAGTTATAATGGGCACCCCAAAAGAACCTCCAGTGTTAAAATATCCTTAAAGTGGTAACCATAGCATATAAAAAGGCAGTTAATACCACCTTATTACAGCTTTTAGCTACAATATGCAATCTTATGTCTATTATATTACCTTACTAGCACTAGTGTATTAAGAGGACTGTTTATTTCCATAGTATCACCTAAAACTGTTATTATGCGTCTTATAAAACTACTATATCACTCCGGATTCTAAATAAGTTGCTGTTATAGCTAATATGTTTGTTGGGAACACTATGCAATACAAATATTTGAATCCCACTATTTATAATTACATTACGAATGCAAATACGAATGGTTAATTCACAAAACTACACACATGTATCCGGCAACAAATATTGAATAAGATTTTCAGTTACTTTTACCTTAACCCTTAATTTGGCAAATTTCAAAAAAATCGTGCGTTCTAGCCTCCTCGCCATTGTATAGAGCAGAAAATTCTGTCTTAAAAAAAAAATACAAAATGTGGGTCGAAGACCATGTTCATTGTGACGAACATTGCCAAATTAAGGGTTAATAAGGTTCGAAATTTTAAAATTCAAGTCAAAACTAAATTACCGGTGAAACGTAATGTCTTTATTTTGTTCATTCAGGTAATCCTGGGGCTTATGATGGTCGTGCTGTTAACTTGACAAACGGCATTTTATCGTGCATTTTGATTTCTATACTATGGTTGTTATCAAATTTTACCCGATTTTGACTATTGATAAGCGACGTGATTTGTATACGATGGTCGTATCTGTCACTGCCAGTGCTGCCAGATTATTTACCTTTGAAAACATCAAAGCATTTCTTTCGCAGGGCTGCCAGATTGTAAAATTGTTTTTTTTTTATAGGGTGCTTAGTTTATCCTGTTTTTATAATCGAATAGGTACGTAAAGAGAAAATTTTAAATTGTTGAATGATTATACTGTGTCCAGCAATCTCTCTCAGTAGAAAAAGGCAGCGAATTCAAAAAGTTGTGTTCCATTTCATGACAGCTTACTAATTTTTTTGGAATATTTTACTTTACCAAAATGAAATTACACTAAAAACCTACCAAGACCACAAATTATTAAATAAATTCATATATTATGTCTTATTACTTATTTTTTCTTCATAATTACAATTATACCTAATTCTTCATAATTACAACAAACAATCCTACCTTATAATCTTTCTACAAGAAGAATAATAAATAAGTTAGTAAAGAGGGAAGAAGTTGAATAAGTTTTTGAAGAGAAGAAGAAATACGTGAGTACAAGCTAAATTTACTTTCTATTTTGTCATTATCGCCAATAAAAAAATATCAACGAAACAAAACCATCCGGTGGAAAATTCAAGAAGGCATCATTTGTCATTGTATGAAGAAAAAATATTTGAGCGGTTTCACACGACGCGTTTTTTTTTTGCCTGACGACCTACTGTGATGGAGCCTTAGGCCGGCTTTATACATCCGGAATCAGATTATGAATTAATACTCTTAGGCCAGCCTTATACATCCGGAATCAGAGTAAGTATTAATAATTATGAATTCATATTCTGATTCCGGATGTGTAAGGCCGGCCTAAGAGTATTAATTCATAATCTGATTCCGAATGTATAAGGCCGGCCTTACTCTGATTCCGGATGTGTGAGGCAAGAGAACGGAATAAGATTATGAATTCATATTATGAATACACTTACTCTGATTCCGGATGTATAAGGCCGGCCTAAGCCTAATGAACTGCAGCCCTATCGCGAAAAACGAAATTCGTAAATTTTGAGGATTTGTCTCTCTCTCGAGGATTTGTTTCTGTCACTCCAACGAAGGTGTCGTTAGAGTGACAGAGACAAATGTTCGAAATTTACGGATTTCGAAGTTGGTGGTAGGGCCACTGTTTATCTAAATGTTGATTCTACGACATGGATTTAGAATATCATGAATGTAGGATTAATATGGATTTGACAACGTTATAATAATAGCAAGAACGAAAGGGATGGTCTTATGAAACTTTTTACTAGTGGAAGTGAAAAGGAACGATAATCGTCCGTCCTTATCACTGTGCCACTATTTTTTGTGTGTGTGTGCATTAGATGCTAAATGTAAGTGCCAGACAAATGCGTTGAATACGTCACTAAGTGCCTGTGTGGCACTTTCTTCTTAGTAGTAAGTGACTATGTCTATCCCTCTTAGTGGCACACTATGTGCGGCCCCTCGTAGAATATGGATATGGATTTGACAACGTAATAATAATAGCAAGAGCGAAAGGGATGGTCTTATGAAACTTTTTACTAGTGGAAGTGAAAAGGAACGATAATCGTCCGTCCTTATCACTGTGCCACTATTTTTTGTGTGTGTGTGTGTGTTAGATGCTAAGACTAAGTGCCACACACACAAGTATCTTCTTATGATCTTCTTAGTAGTAAGTGACTATGTCTGTCCCTCTTAGTGGCACACTCTGTGCGGCCCCTCGTTCTACGATCACTAAACCTATATTAACTAATATGCCGTTAAGTTACTGATTGGATTTGTTATGTTGCCGTCTTGGGTCAACAATGTAAGCCAAGGGGCCGCACATAGTGTGCCACTAAGAGGGATAGACATAGTCACTTACTACTAAGAAGAAAGTGCCACACAGGCACTTAGTGACGTATTCAACGCATTTGTCTGGCACTTACATTTAGCATCTAATGCACACACACACAAAAAATAGTGGCACAGTGATAAGGACGGACGATTATCGTTCCTTTTCACTTCCACTAGTAAAAAGTTTCATAAGACCATCCCTTTCGTTCTTGCTATTATTATAACGTTGTCAAATCCATATTAATCCTACATTCATGATGTAAGCACATCACTACTTTTTTTTTTATTTGACAACTGGGTCGCGTTTTATAAAGTTACAATTTACAATTTCGCTGTTTGCCTCTCTTTCTAGCCAATATGTACGTGCGTTAGAGAGGCAAACAGCGAAATTGTAAATTGTAACTTTATAAAACGCGACCCTGTTGGTGTTGATTTGATCGTTGTCAACTTGTCATTATTTATGGCAATGGCATGGCGCCATTGGTGCAAATCGCAAACTTGATGTTACGCTTGCAATTTTATTATGTATTCACAAAAAGTGAATTCAAGGATACGAAATGAAAATTGGACCGTAGAAAATAAGATATATGTAAAAAATATGTGATTTAAATGTGCTCTGTACTGAATTATAACAAGTTTGTGAAGCTATTTTATCACTGGCGCGTTGCGGTTACTTTATCTTAAAATTACTGTGTGATTGCCTTGTTAAGCATTGAATAAATTATGTATTAGTGATGAAGTTCTGTTTTTACCCTAACAGCTTCAGAAGTGAGATATTATCATACGCCTACTAAAGTTTATTTGACCAAAATGGGTACAATCAATTCCGCTGGTATCGGAGTCCCATTGTTGTGATTGAAATACTCGGATTCACCTGATTTTAATAAGTGAATGCACCAATTCTACTAAATGCATAATTGCTATAGTATTAATAATAAACAACGCAATCATACAAAATACTTCGCGTAAAGGTAACCGGTAACTAACAATATTTCATATTTTTTAGTCCTAGTTTTTATTGTTTGTTTTGAAAGAACTCAATATTAAAAGAAACACGTATTTTTTTATTTTTCAAAAAAATTGCTATTTTAGTGCGAAAATCCCTTTTTATTACTACTTCGAGCAGAAAGAGCGTAAGTTACAAACGTCAAAAATCAGCTAAATGACGTCACAAGTGATGTTTCATACACGTAAGAAAACGACGAAAAACGGTAAAAAGTGTCAAATGTCACTGCCAAACACCAGTGACATTCCAACCATAAGATTTTTTTGGTTATAGTGGCAGCTCTGAATCAGCTACGTGACGTCACTTCCCCTTTAAACTATTTTTAAGATTTTTAACAAAAATATTGCGAAAAAAAAATTTAAAAATATATTTTTGTGATCTACATGCGTATATCTCGAAATGGTTTTCCATTTAGGGACATCGAAAATTTTGAAACGTTGTCAACTTCATCGTCATGGTAACTTATCGTGGTAGGTCTGTGGCTAATGTGAATTCATCTCTTAACAGAGTTCCTAAATATTACACACGGTAAGCTTGTTACAAAGAGGCAGATAAGAAATATAAAAAAAAACCGGTGCGCGATGTACAGGTTGAAGATAATCTTAAAAGGGTGCCTCGGTTGTGGTGTGTGTTTGTTTTGATATGATTTCAGATTTATAGTAAGCACTAAATATTACATTTATGTGGACCAAGAACAAACTACAAGTTACTGGTACTTGTATACCCATAGCTGCAACAGTGCAGCATAACACAAAGCAATGTACCATGGAATCAACAGGTGGATCGCTGTATGTATGATACATAAATGTTCGAACTTAGTAATCCCATTATTTAGTTGGATTTAATCAATTGAAGTCCCAAGGTAAGAGCCGAATAAAAAAAAAGTGTACATTTAATGGTGAGTCTTAACTTGTTTTAATATATGTCAAGTATCATATTGACAGATTGGTCACCATTTCTCTTGAATAAGTTCCTTGTTTACATGAAGAGAAAGAGTGGAAACTGTAAATAATAATTTTGACAATTTCATGCTAAGTACTGTTCGGTATGTATGGACAAGTGTATCACATCATGATTGGTATGACTGTGGAATACTATGAAAGCTAAGCCGTTTAATTAGGAACAGGCCAACTATAGTCTGTGATACTTAAATAACTAAGAAGATATTTTAGTAACAAGATATTATTTTTTACATCTTTTTGGAATAAGGAATGTACAAAGTGAACAACATTTATAATTTGTTACAATACAACCTATGCTATGTTCATTCACAAGTATTTGATGAAATGATCATTCTCTCATTTCTTAGTAATTATCATAATACTTCATACCTAATGATATCAAATAAGCATAAACATGCTATGCTTGTTATTCTTAATATGTGACCAATGTTAGTCAGTACAGGTTATGAACTTCCCACTATACCTACTTACAATATTAACATTGAAGTCAACAAAATAGTAATAACGCTTTTATTATGTAATTCTACCATTTTGCACTAGTGCACATATGAGACATTGAGTGCCTATTAATTATTGTTTCTAGTATGGGAAAATACTTATTTGGATTGTATAAATACAAGTACCTATTACAAGTAGGACTTAATGTAATGTGTGAAAAATGAATGCCTTATTCAGGCTTCTAATGCTAATGTTTAGTATACCTACTACAAAGTCATCATCAGCTTTGTTATACAGAGATAGATGCACTAATGAATACTTTGATTTGACATTGTCATGCAACAGTGCAACAGTGACATGCCTTCTTGACTCATCAAGTCATAAGCTATCTGGTTTTAACCTTATATTTCAGATGCATGTTTTTGAACAGCTACTTAAATAAACTTAGATTATCTTGAACTTTCAAAAGTCTTTCACAGAAGTGTTTGAGGTGTTATACTGCTAATAAAATGGATAAATTGATGTCAATATTTACTTATCTAAGATCTGGGTAAGTGCGGTTGGCATATTAACTTTCGGGGTTTTTGTTTCAATCAACATTGGAATTAAAAGATGATCTGTTGGAAGAATGCATAACCTACAAGGTAAATTGCTTATTTAAAATGTTTAATGATTCTAACCTATTCACTGTTATTCATCATCATCATTATCATAATTATTAAAGTTGCCATTTACTTACATGAGAAGTTCAGTTGAGGCCACTTTATTATTTAACAATTTAATATTAATTTCACCCTCAAGGTGTAACTGATATGTAATTTATGCAAGACACATCATGAACAATACATTTATGTATATGACAATTGCACATGATAAATGTGTTCAGTGCTTTATAATTTGTCCAGTTACAGCGATGCTGTGTTGGGTATGATACATTTGTGCAGTACATATAGTTTCTTTAAATACATGGGAACCTCAATAATACGAACCCTCAATGTGGCAAACCTCGATAAATGGTAATGCTATTTTAATTTATACCTATTGAATCAACAAAACATATTTAAGGAATTTTGCAATGTGCTTACCTTTTATGGAGCTGCTTGGAAGTGAAAAGCCAAGTTCCATATGATTATTATCATGCGACTTATGGACTGGTGTTATGTTTCATACAATTTTATGAACTTGTGTCTCTTACAGCATATAGTACTGAAATGTTGTGGTATACATAGCAAATCCTGTTTCTTTCAAAGTACACTATAATATGATGACATGCAGAGAATTCTCAAATGAGAACTGAGTTAAATGGGAGGTATAATTCCCACTTTATGCTTTCATAACTTGATCTTTCACAGGTTTGATTATTGAATTCAGCATGTACCTATACAAATGGAAAATGCTCTCAGTGTACAATGTTTACTATGAAAGGATGATGTTCAAGAAGTCTCAAATTAAAAACCGAGTTAAATGGAAGAGATGGTTTAATGACTCGAACTGTTGCAGGTTCAATTAATTTTGTCTAATGAAAAATGCTTTGTTTATACAGTGTTATCACTGACCATTCATAATAGTAGATTATAGATAGATACAAATATTCAGATTGGTACCTGAGTAATGAAATACGCCCATCCTAAATTATAGTTGGGTGCTGACGTTGCCCACTACTATAAATTTAAAAATGTGGCTTTTATTGTTTTCTGAATGGCTCATTAAGTATTACATTATTGACACCTGCTATTTCTCCATAAATCGGAAGGGAGACATCCAAACTTATGAGTTACTTTAACATTGACGTTATGGCAGTTGGTTATTTGCTCCTAGCTTAAGTGCTAGGTGGTGTATGTATGAGATCGGAGTTATGTTATCCGTTGATGTTATTACGGAAGAGTCTTGCTATCATTCAAATTAGACCTCAATTCTAGTTATACACTTGCTCCTTGGTTGAGACCTAGGTTGCCTGTGAAATTAAATTACATTGTAACTGCCCGTAAGGTTACTCCTCGATTAAGAACTTGGTGGTGTTACAGTGTATGAGATCTCGTTTATATTTTGTACCCAACTATTGTTGCTTAACTATTAATTGTGATCTTATTCTTTAGTCATAAAATATCTGGGTTGGCGCCTCCATGGCGGTCCTAGATAATACATGTAGGCTGGCGCCCCAGTGGCGGTCCTGGATAATACATGTGGGCTGGCGCCCCAGTGGCGGTCCTAGATAATACATGTGGGCTGGCGCCTCCATGGCGGTCCTGGATAATACATGTGGGCTGGCGCCTCCATGGCGGTCCTGGATAATACATGTGGGCTGGCGCCTCCATGGCGGTCCTGGATAATATATGTGGGCTGGCGCCCCAGTGGCGGTCCTGGATAATACATGTGGGCTGGCGCCTCCATGGCGGTCCTGGATAATACATGTGGGCTGACATCTTCATAAGGCATGGAACTGCAAGCAATTGCCGCTGAAATACGAAACACACACTAATTTAGTCGATCTGCCAACCAGGTGCGTACCTAGTTACCTGCTATGTTAACTATTTAAGTATGTATATTTTTTGTAATCAGGTGAATTATAATACATATTTTAGTTACATAAATGCAGCACTGGACAATTTTTTGGGTGGTTGTACAACCTGAAATCATGTTTAGTAATAGAACATGCCGTATTTGACATTTGACACAATATAATATAATAGTGTATAATATATTCTTTCATCATTTGTTGTTTGATGGTCATGGAATATTAATTAAGACTGGATTGCATTTAATGTAGTTATAATAAAATTCTATAGGTAACAATAATTATGGTTGATATAATATCATCCTTGAAATGTACATGATAGATGAAAAGTTACATGGACTGTTATTATAATATCATACATATGCCTTATCTAACTTATAGAAAAAAAAGTGGTTACATAAGTCATGTAAATAAATATTTGACTAATTACATAACATGTCATTTTTCAGATTGAATAGGAACTTCAGTGGGAAACAAGCCAGCATCAGAGGGCCTGCCAGATCTAGACCAGCCCATGTAGTAACAAGAGGGGCCCTCGGCCATTCAACGGCCAACTGGCAGAGGCACAGCCACAGGTACTGTCGAAACAGTATCACTTTCTGACAGCCGTATTCCTTAAAGGATTTTTTTTTCACTTTTATAATCACATTTATGACTAATTTGTATTACATTTTTAATTTTAGAATTACACAAGTACCTACAGTCAGTAAAACAGAATTAGATTTGGATAGAAGAAATAAGTTCATTCATTTGTATGGCGGCCGAGCGTGTCAGATTTTGTACTGAAGTTGTTACTTGCCTATAATTTTAAATGTCTCAGGCCCTTGAGTATTCATATTTTTTTGTGTTGTTGCAATTAATATTACTTAAGGAGGCATTATTAATGTTTTTGTTCACTTCAACTTGACTTGAATTTGACGCCCGAAAGCTGCAAGCTGCGATTAAAGACGGACAACTCAGTGGATTTCACTGAGTTAATTTGACACGCTAAGTAGATACGTTTGCATGATCTATGGTATACAGGGTGCTCGCGAGCATTCCGAAAGATTTTAACTATGCATTCTAGACATCAAAATAAATAAAAAATATTATGAGACCTTATGTCAATTACTCCAAAAAAAATGTTCTTTTCTTTTTTTTAGTCTTTTTGAATACTTTTTAACATTTCCAGTACTTTTTATCATAACAACAATTTGTTTAAATTATTTATTTCGATTGTTTTTTTTAGGTACAGGTTATTTCGTAAAGTCTATTCGTATTTTTTGATTGTCAGGCAAAAGGTGTGGTAATATTAGAACACCTTGTGGATAGCATTGTAATCAAAAATAAGTTAAATGATGAGTTACGTCGAAAAACTTATTTCGAAAAAACGTTGATTATCTCTGAAACCAAGCCGAATCCAGGAAATTTTATATAACATTACAGACTCAAAGTCAAGTCAAAGTCAAAGTCAAACTATTCTTTATTCAAGTAAGCTTATTAATAAGCATTTTCGAATCGTCTGACATTATCAAGAGAGAGAAAAAAATCTACTACTGGTTCAAACCCTACGCCGTTTTCCTGAGAAGAACCAGTAATAGGGGGAGTAATTTAGGCCCTCTACTCTTTTTGACTTTCATCAATGACCTCCCCAAAGCCACAAATCCAAAATCTATTCTCTTTGCCGATGATACAACGATCATAGTAAAATGCCAAGATAAGGATACATATGAAACTGATATTAATACAGCCTTAACAGACATGAATAACTGGATAGTTAATAACGACCTTCTTATTAACCTAAGTAAAACGCATTATCTACAATTTCATTCATATGGAGCAAATCCTCCGCAACTCAATATTAACATTAACAACATTTCAATATGTAAATCGGATAACATTAAATTCTTAGGGATAATTCTTGATACGAATCTAAATTGAAAGAACCAAATTAATTCTGTTTGCTCAAAACTTGACCGTTTCATTTTTGCTCTAAGAAAATTACGCAATTCTGTTTCTCAGGAAGCTGCTCTCACTGCTTACCACGGACATGTTTATTCTATTCTCAACTACGCCCTTATTTTATGGGGTAATTCCGTTGATGTGGAAAGGCTATTTAAACTTTAAAAAAAAATGTGTCCGTGCGATATGTAATGCGTGTATTTTTTTTTTTATACCACGTCGGTGGCAAACAAACATACGGCCCGCCTGATGGAAAGCAGTCACCGTAGCCTATGGGCGCTTGCAACCCCAGGGGTGTCACATGCGCGTTGCCGACCCAATAAGAACTTGTACACTCCTCTTTTGAAGAACCCCATACTGTAGTCCAACGGGAAAACCTCGGCAGGGAGCTCATTCCACAGAAGGACCGTCCGCGGGAGGAAGTTCCTCTGAAACCGCACGGTGCGCGACCATTTAGGTTGCATTGCAAGGTGTCAAAAGTCAAAAGTCAAAATATTCTTTATTCAATTAGGCCCAGCAACGAGCGCTTTTGAATCGTTAAACTAAATAGCGAATGAGAGAAAAAAAAAACTACCTCCGGTTCTAACCCTACACCACTGCCTGAGAAGAATCCGGCAAGAAACTCAGCGGGACTTTCTTTTTTCAAATAAAAGGTTATAACATCTTACGGCTAACATGCATTAATTAAAAACGAAACATAAATTTGATTGAATATAAATACTGATATAGTACATTAACTAGAGATGAAGTCTCTAATAGTCAGAACAATTATATAAATTTAATGAATTTTGAGAAATGTATAGATGTAAAGATATATGTAAAAGGGCATACAATTGTTTTTAGTTAAACGTTAAAATTAGCATTATTATACTGCTAGAGATGTAAAGGTAGGGTTTGCAATTCGAATATTCGAATATTCGTTTATTCGAATTATTCGCCTCAAAAAATATTCGAATATGACAGCAGGTATTATTCGAATAAAACGAATATTTCGAATAGTGAAAGTTTGTGTGAAAATAATTTATTTTTGCGAAGAATTATAATAAAATTCCAAAATTAACATTAACATCTATGTAAAAATATATTTTAATGATTAAACAACGTTTAATTCAATTAAGTTAATTTAAATATTAATAACTTAATGGTTTTACTTAAAAGGGGATATAAATAGCAATTTTGTTTTCCAAACATGTTCAAACGCTCTAAGCGAAGATCTGACAAATCTCCTAAAAAGTTTACCAAAAAACAACAGGAACAGAGAGTTTAGGTTAAGTGCAGTGTCCTATGTGCACGGCCTGCATGGAAGAGGAGGAAACAGCAAAACATATTCTTCTAGAATGTAAGCAGGTAGAGGTATAGGCAGTTGGGGACTCCACATACACTAAAGGAGGCATTTAGCAACCTGAAACATACGCTGAGTTTCGTGGAGGAGCTTGGATGGTTGGAATAGGGCTACATCGCTATCACGAAAAAAAGGCACGATGGTTGTAGAGTTGCGGAAAAAGCCCAGTAAAACTAACTAACTAACTAAGTGCAGTGTCATAAATATCAATATAAAACTATAACACAAAATGTAAATAAGTGGGAGCAATTGGCAATTCTAAAAATTATACGAAATTTTGATTTATCGTATGCCTTGCCATAGGTATTTTTAAATTGGTATAGTAATAAAAACTCTGGAATCTTGCTTCATTATTAGTATCGTAATTACCTGAGAATACCGAAACCTGTGACCTACACAAACCTACCCTAATAGCTTGCTTACGCTTATATCAGATCTTTCTGGCTTGATACAGTAATAATGATAAATATTTAACTCATTGTTAAACGGAACAATTTTTGTTCCCAAATAACCCTTGAATAAAGTGTAACTTACTCCCCGAGTCAATTAAGCAGCTTTTTAATGCGTAAAATTGTGATAAATTAAGTATTTTTTTTTACTTTTACGCCATAACAATCTTATTCAACTTAATTTTGAATTTAATTTGAATAAAATTTTAGACTGAAAATCCTTTTGTTTTGGTAATGATTCATCATCACGAATTATGTACAAAATTTTAGTATTTTTTTATAACGAATTTTAAATTTGGCACCCAGTTTTTTATACATACCTACGTATGTCAGATCAAAAATGTAAACAGCTAATGATTGAGTGTATCAATGTGTGATCAAGCGATAAAATATGAGACACAATTTAAACTCCTTACACTGAATCTAGTCCAACTAAAAAGCTACAGACCATACTTGCCTCTTAGGTACAGTCAAAGACAAAATAAAATATGTCCCAATGCACTCTAACTCTGTGTTATAAGAATGTCGTAACATAATTTATGAGCGGATTCTTTCGATACTTATTTTTGGACTTTACTGTACCATGCAAAGCCTGTCTGTATTGAGAGGTTATACCTATAACACTTTCATTTTACGTCATATATTTTACAATTACATCCCTATAAAACATTCATTAACTATTTTTCAATAATATTCGTTTTCTTCGAAAAATTCGAATATTCGAATACTGGAAATCGAAGTATTCGTATTATTCGAATACTAAAATTGGACGAATATTGCAAACCCTATGTAAAGGTCTCTAGTTGTCAGAGTAAAAAGAAAACAAACGGATACATATCACTAAATGTTTCAGAGATGTATAAGGTCTCCATGCGTCATAATATTAAATAATCATAAATAAACAAACATGTAGCGAATTCAATTTCTCATATCAAGAACAGCAGGAAAATTGTTTGAATTTAAGCCATGAGTGAGCTTGATTAGACCGGTCTCCGCAAACAGCACCCGTTCACGAGTATGACGCGTATCTCAGCCATCGCCTCCCTCAACCTTCTTTCGGGAAAGTGGCGACCCGATCAACGACACCACCGTAAGCAGAGACCTTAAAGTGAGCATGACTGTGCAAGCTATCAGGCAGACAATATAATTTAAATACTATGAATGCTGACCATATTTAGTTTCATGAGAATTTATATTCGTACTTGCCCGTTACATATATGATAACTATCACAAGAAAAAAAAATAGAAATAGAAATAACTAGGACAGAAAATCTGAATACAAAATTAGGAGACGGTGGGCCGACACAGCCAGCTTATGTTTATTCCTAGTGTTAAAGTTGTGAACATCACTATTCTTCTTGAATTCATGAATGTTTTTACGAACATACATAATATTGTCCAGGATGTATTGGGAGGCTACAGTAAGTATGTGTGCCTCTTTAAATTTCTCCCTAAGGGAGACCCGAGCACCTAGTTCATAAATGGAGCGCACAGCTCGCTTTTGTAGCACAAAGATGGTCTGAATATCTGCCGCTTTCCCCCACAACAAAATCCCGTATGACATGACACTGTGGAAGTAGCTGAAGTATACCAGCCTAGCCGTCTCGACGTTCGTCAGGTGCCTGATTCGCCTCACTGCATATGCCGCAGCGCTGAGTTTGCCGGCCAATGCTGCCACCTGTGCATGCCATTGTAGTTTAGAGTCTAACGTCACACCCAAAAAAACTGTCTGATCTTCAAATTCCAGTAATTCACCATTTACTTTGATCATACTGTTGCTTACCTGCTTAACATTGGGTAAGGTAAATTTAATGCACTTAGTTTTCTTGGCGTTCAAAAGTAAGTTATTTGCTGTAAACCAGTTTACAACAATAGATAGCGCTTCATTAATGGTATCAAAGCTCTTTTCTTTTCTATCCACTTTAAATATGAGTGACGTGTCATCAGCAAATAATACAATGTCATGTTTCTCTCGCATAAGGTTAGGAAGATCATTAATATATACCAAAAACAAAAAAGGGCCCAAAATTGATCCCTGAGGTACTACAAGAGCCACAGGCGACCCGCATGATTGAGTTCCATTAATAACCACTCGCTGTGTCCTATCCGAAAGATAAGAAGATATAAGCTCAAGGGCAACATTTTTAACCCCATAATAGCTTAATTTCCTTTTTAAAGTTTCATGGTCAACACAATCAAAGGCTTTCGAAAGATCACAGAATATTCCAACAGCATCTTGAGCTTTATCCCAGGCGTCAAAGATGTGTTTAAGGAGGACAGCGCCGGCTTCAGTGGTAGATCGGCCACTAGTAAATCCAAACTGATTACTATTGAGCAATTTGTTACGATTAAAGTGGGAAACTAGTTGATTTAGAATGAGTTTTTCAAAAACTTTACTTAGCGCTGGTAATATTGAAATTGGTCTGAAGTTTGAAGGGTCTGTTTTAGTTCCTGATTTAAACAAAGGTATAATTTTGCTGTGTTTCATTAAATCAGGAAAGACTCCAGTATCTATACAACTGTTGAAAATATCAGCTAAATAAGGTGCAATTGATTCAATAATGGAATGTAGTACTTTGACCGAAAGGCCCCAGAGATCTTCAGTTTTCTTAACGTTTAGTGATTTGAACGTTTTTATTACCAAGTTTGGGGTAACATAATCAAATTTGAATACATTAGTACATTCCACTGCATTTGACTCCAAAAGTGATTTAGCTATATCTGGCGATGAATTTAATGATTTGGTGGTTTCTACGGGTATATTAGAAAAAACCCTCTCAAATTCATCCGCCACTTCAAGGTCGGAACATATTAAATCATTATTAATTTTTAAGCTGTAGTGCGGATCTTTGATCTGACGTTTTCCGGTTTCACTATTAATAACTTGCCACACAGCTTTAATCTTATCACTCGAATTCTGGATCTTTTTCGACAGGTAATCTGCTTTAGCTGCGATACAAATTCGCTTAAAAGTTTTTGAATAATTCTTAACATACTCTAGAAATTCCGGCCTCTTATCTGTGGCTTTAAGGTGATATAAATCATAGAGCCGGCGTCTTTTCTCATGAATATCCGGTGTAGCCCAATCAGCGAATTTAGTTCGCGCCTTGCCTTTGAGTTTCTTTGTTTTAAAACAGGAATCAAATTCCTTTTTTATGCAAAGGAATAATTCGGAACACAAGCAGTCAGGGTCTTCCTGTTCAAACTTTAGATGACGTAATTGTTTCACAATATTCTGATTAAATAAATCCAACCGCTTCTCAGAAATAGGTCTACACATAGACTCTTGCGGAACTTCTTCCACTCTTCCCCTGAAGGAGGCACGTTGTCCACAGTGGTCAGAACTTAAGTTATTTATTATGGACTTATTAATCGCATTGCTGTTACTGAAGATGTTATATGTGTGAGGATGAGCGCCCAGTCGGTGGCGAGCGGTGCGTTGATGAAAAGTGGTTGGTTGGTGTATAGATACTAGTTGCAAGCCGTTATTCAAACAGCTTAACATCCTACCCCTAGCTTGTATGTATATACAGAAAATTTGTATTTTTTCAAAGCGATACCCAAACTACTTCCCAAAGCGATCTGATATTTGTACAGTAAATCCAAGAGAGCAATACAAATATATGTTACATCAGCCACGTTGTATGACAGATATTTACAAATTTATAATAAGTTACCTGTTGAAATACAAGCCCTTGAAGGGAATGTATTTAAGAGAACCTTACATAAATGGTTATCTGAAAGGTGCTTTTACACTGTTCAAGATTTTATGGCTCATGACTCATGACTTCTAAATGAGTACATTGTACTGTAGGTTTTATTGTGTTATAAAAATTCTGTAGGTATAAATAATAACTTTATTTATATATTGTTTGTCTAACTTTTTTTTGTATTTTTCATTTCATTTACTTACACATCCTGTTTTTATGTTATAAGTAACATTTCTTATACTGTTCTATAAATTTGTTGCTAAAATATTGTTTTTCAACATGTATTTGCATGCTGTACATGTTGAAAAACAATATTTTAGCAACAAATTTATAGAACAGTATAAGAAATTTTACTTATAACATAAAAACAGGATGTGTAAGTAAATGAAATGAAAAATACAAAAAAAAGTTAGACAAACAATATATAAATAAAGTTATTATTTATACCTACAGAATTTTTATAACACAATAAAACCTACAGTACAATGTACTCATTTAGAAGTCATGAGTCATGAGCCATAAAATCTTGAACAGTGTAAAAGCACCTTTCAGATAACCATTTATGTAAGGTTCTCTTAAATACATTCCCTTCAAGGGCTTGTATTTCAACAGGTAACTTATTATAAATTTGTAAATATCTGTCATACAACGTGGCTGATGTAACATATATTTGTATTGCTCTCTTGGATTTACTGTACAAATATCAGATCGCTTTGGGAAGTATTTTGGGTATCGCTTTGAAAAAATACAAATTTTCTGTATATACATACAAGCTAGGGGTAGGATGTTAAGCTGTTTGAATAACGGCTTGCAACTAGTATCTATACACCAACCAACCACTTTTCATCAACGCACCGCTCGCCACCGACTGGGCGCTCATCCTCACACATATAACATCTTCAGTAACAGCAATGCGATTAATAAGTCCATAATAAATAACTTAAGTTCTGACCACTGTGGACAACGTGCCTCCTTCAGGGGAAGAGTGGAAGAAGTTCCGCAAGAGTCTATGTGTAGACCTATTTCTGAGAAGCGGTTGGATTTATTTAATCAGAATATTGTGAAACAATTACGTCATCTAAAGTTTGAACAGGAAGACCCTGACTGCTTGTGTTCCGAATTATTCCTTTGCATAAAAAAGGAATTTGATTCCTGTTTTAAAACAAAGAAACTCAAAGGCAAGGCGCGAACTAAATTCGCTGATTGGGCTACACCGGATATTCATGAGAAAAGACGCCGGCTCTATGATTTATATCACCTTAAAGCCACAGATAAGAGGCCGGAATTTCTAGAGTATGTTAAGAATTATTCAAAAACTTTTAAGCGAATTTGTGTCGCAGCTAAAGCAGATTACCTGTCGAAAAAGATCCAGAATTCGAGTGATAAGATTAAAGCTGTGTGGCAAGTTATTAATAGTGAAACCGGAAAACGTCAGATCAAAGATCCGCACTACAGCTTAAAAATTAATAATGATTTAATATGTTCCGACCTTGAAGTGGCGGATGAATTTGAGAGGGTTTTTTCTAATATACCCGTAGAAACCACCAAATCATTAAATTCATCGCCAGATATAGCTAAATCACTTTTGGAGTCAAATGCAGTGGAATGTACTAATGTATTCAAATTTGATTATGTTACCCCAAACTTGGTAATAAAAACGTTCAAATCACTAAACGTTAAGAAAACTGAAGATCTCTGGGGCCTTTCGGTCAAAGTACTACATTCCATTATTGAATCAATTGCACCTTATTTAGCTGATATTTTCAACAGTTGTATAGATACTGGAGTCTTTCCTGATTTAATGAAACACAGCAAAATTATACCTTTGTTTAAATCAGGAACTAAAACAGACCCTTCAAACTTCAGACCAATTTCAATATTACCAGCGCTAAGTAAAGTTTTTGAAAAACTCATTCTAAATCAACTAGTTTCCCACTTTAATCGTAACAAATTGCTCAATAGTAATCAGTTTTTTTTTTTTTTTTTTAATAAATATCTTGGGACATCTTACACAAATCGACCTAATCCCACGGTAAGCTCAATTAAGGCTTGTGATGCAGGTACCAGGCGACGATATATATAATAGATAGATACATATAGATACTTATATACATAGACAGCCATGACCAAGGAACAAATATTTGTGATAAATAAATACACAAATAATGCCCTCGCCAGGATTCGAACCCGGAACCTCCAGCTTCGTAGGCAGGGTCACTACCAACTAGGCTACGGAGGCTGTCAAATAGTTTGGATTTACTAGTGGCCGATCTACCACTGAAGCCGGCGCTGTCCTCCTTAAACACATCTTTGACGCCTGGGATAAAGCTCAAGATGCTGTTGGAATATTCTGTGATCTTTCGAAAGCCTTTGATTGTGTTGACCATGAAACTTTAAAAAGGAAATTAAGCTATTATGGGGTTAAAAATGTTGCCCTTGAGCTTATATCTTCTTATCTTTCGGATAGGACACAGCGAGTGGTTATTAATGGAACTCAATCATGCGGGTCGCCTGTGGCTCTTGTAGTACCTCAGGGATCAATTTTGGGCCCTTTTTTGTTTTTGGTATATATTAATGATCTTCCTAACCTTGTGCGAGAGAAACATGACATTGTATTATTTGCTGATGACACGTCACTCATATTTAAAGTGTTTTACACTGTTCAAGATTTTATGGCTCATGACTCATGACTTCTAAATGAGTACATTGTACTGTAGGTTTTATTGTGTTATAAAAATTCTGTAGGTATAAATAATAACTTTATTTATATATTGTTTGTCTAACTTTTTTTTGTATTTTTCATTTCATTTACTTACACATCCTGTTTTTATGTTATAAGTAAAATTTCTTATACTGTTCTATAAATTTGTTGCTAAAATATTGTTTTTCAACATGTATTTGCATGCTGTACATCTACAGCTGGATAAGGCGAACTAATGTATACTTGATGTATGAACACCTATGTATACCTATAACCCTTTTCTGCAAATAAATCATTTTTATTCTTATTCTTAAGAAACTCAGGTAGACTTATTTTTTCAAAACAGTATAATAATACATCTTATTAAAATAACATGCATTAAAGAATGTATTACATAAAAAAAAAAGATTATTATAGACATTTTTATAAAAGAGAGAAATAAATAAAGGATCATAATCATCATCATCATCATCCTCGCTCTATCCCATTATTTGGGGTCGGCTCTCCTGATATGTTTCCGCCATTCAGGGCGTTGTTTCGTCATTTCGGGTGTGAGGCCCGTCGTCTTTAGGTCGTTGTTTACGGTCTTCATCCAGGTCATAGGTGGGCGTCCTCGTCCTCTCTTGCCTTCATTGATACTCATCACTGTTCGCGTTAAGTGACCTTCTTCGCGGCGCATTACGTACCCATACCAACGTAGGCGGCTCTCTTGTAGTTTGGCTGTAATGTCGGCGACTTTAAATGTACCCCTTATGTGGTCGTTTCTGATTTTATCCATTCGGGTGACACCACCGGACCAGCGCAACATCTTCATCTCCGCTACGTGAAGCTTTTGTTCATCAGCTTTTCTCATTGCCCAGCACTCCGACCCGTAGAGTAAGGCGGGTCTTACTGCTCGTTTGTACACTGTGCCCTTTGTTCTGATTGGGATTTTTTGGTCACATAGGACGCCAGTAAGAGCTCGCCACTTCATCCATCCAGCTCTCACTCTGTTCTCTATGTCTTTCACAGTATCACCACTTGAGTCTAGCACTGAGCCAAGATATTTGAACTCAGAGACTTGATTTAATTTCGTGCCGTCTATTGTTGGTGCCCAGTCTAGATTGATGCCTGAGAAATTGCACCGCATATATTCAGTCTTCTTCCGGTTAACCCTGAGCCCTCGTCGTTCAAGAGCGTCCTTCCATGCATCCAGGTCTTCTTGGATTTCTGATTGCTCTTCCGCGATCAGAACTACATCATCGGCGTATAGTAGGCACCAGGGAGGACTCTTTTGTAGATTTTTGGTGACGTAGTTCATGCACAAGTTAAATAGTAGAGGGCTGAGGGCTGAGCCCTGATGTACTCCGACATTCACTTCAAAACTAGAGCCGGTACCTGCTGGCGTAACCACGCGCGTAGTTACGTTATGGTACATATCTTGTATCAGGTGGATGTACAACTCTGAAATTTGTTGGTCTCTAAGGGCCTGCCATATTAGTCTCCGGGGGACCCGGTCAAACGCTTTCTCCAGGTCTATAAAGATGAAATGCAGGTCCTTTTTACGAAGTTTATACTTCTCGGATAGTATACGAACTGTATGAATTGCGTCCGTCGTTCCCACGCCACTTGTAAAACCGCATTGATTTGGGGTAATGGTAGTTACGTTTTTGAGCCGCTTAGCGAGAATTCTTTCCCATATTTTAAGACAGTGCGACGTTAGCTTTATGGCTCTATAATTGCCACATTCCGAAACATCCCCTTTATTTTTGTAAAATGGGATGAGTTTACTTTGCCGCCACATATCAGGAATCTTCCCCTCTACTAAGATGCAATTAAAGAGATGTGTTAGCCATGCAATTCCGGCTTCTCCAGTACTTTTCCATATCTCCACTGGAATTTCATCTGATCCTGGGGCTTTTCGATTTTTCATACCAGACAAAGCATATTTTACTTTTCTTGAATTAATTACATCTATGGGCCCGTAAGTGAGTGGTAGCGGCATCAACGGCTCTTGATCGAATTCTTCGTTAAGTAGAGTTTTAAAGTATGTTTGCCACCTTTCTAAGATTTTTGTATCATCAGTGAGCAGTTGACCAGCATCATCATTTATATATCTGTTTTGCTTGAAATCTAGCGTATTCCTGTTTCGCTGCTTGGCAACTTTGAATATTTCCATATCCGATTCGCATTGCTCTAGTCGTTCGATGAAAGTTTTCTGAGCACAAGCCTTGGAAATCGCTACAGATCTTCTTGCAGCTTTCTTTGCAGTTTTATATTTTTCCTTGTTTTCGAGCTTGTCCGTTTCGTCTTGAGTGCTCTGCCAGACTTTAAAGGTTTCCTTCTTTTCTTGAAGTTTCTCCTTCACATCGGTATTCCACCAAGCAGCATCTTTGCCAATATTCAGTAGTCCCTTTGATATTCCAAGATTTTGTTTAGCCAACTCGGTGACTGTTTTGTGGAAGTCGTCCCATATAGAATTTACGTCCTCAGTTCGGTTACGTGATTCCTCCATGTATTCCGCCACTTTAGCTGTAAGTATTGCGCCCTCAGGCTTGTGGATGTTATACCACTTAATCCGCGGTATTTCCTTGACATTTTTTTTCTTTTTCCATGTTGGCATGCCAAGACATGTTACTAGGAGGCGGTGTTGTGCTGTAAGTGGTTCGCCTGGGATCACTTTACAATCCTTGCAGAGTTTTCTGGTATCGGAGTCGCACAGGAAATAATCTATCTGTGTAGCGGACTTACCACTTTTATAGGTAATGAGATGCTCATTTTTTTTCTGAAAAAAGGTGTTAATAATTGGCATGTGAAAAAATAAAGGATCATAATATTAAACAAAAATAATTATTATTGTACAAGTTCACAATATTATTAAGTATCTGTATCTATACTACTAGAGATGTAAAGGTCCTCTAGTTGTCAGAATAAAGAGAAATTAAGATTTAGAGATGTAAACAGTCTCTAATCGTCGTGATTTTGACAATAATAATAAAATAGAAAATTAACAATTTAATGACAATCACAAAGCAACTATTCTTAGCCAATACCTGTTTAAACATGACATCGCAGTAAAATAAACTCAAATATTAAATTAAACTAGAGATCTAATGTTAATAATACATAATTTTGGAGATGTAAAGTGTCCCCAATTTCAGTTAATAAATAATAATAATAATGATTTGGAGGTGTAAAGAATCTCCAAATGTCAATAAAAAAGTATATGTAATAAATGTTTCATGTCAGAAGACAGTTAAACTAACAGTCTTGTAAACTAGTGCTACAGAATACATAATTATTATGTATCCAATAAGTCAAAATTTTGCTATATAAGGAGATAAATGGGCTCCATGGTGAAATAAATATTAAGTGTGGAGATGTAAAAGGTATCCACTCTAAATATGACAAGACAAGACAATACATTTATTGATATTAATCATACACCGTCAATAACATAGTAAACATACATTTAAATCATTTCATCACAAAAATATACAATTCCATAAATAAATAAATTAACAAAATAAATATTTATTATTCGTAACAATTATTATTCGTCTAGAAATTCATTAACGGAGTAATAGGCCTTTGAGATACAATACATTTTGAGGCATTTTAGAAAACGTCGCTCTGTATCATTGGTTCTGATGCAGCCTATGCACCGGGACAGCCAATGCTGGTTATGCTTGGTTTATGGTCAGGAATCCAGCATTAACCCTTCGTATGCCTAGTGCCGTATCCGTCACAAGCAATTCGACTCTAAATTAACAACTTCAAGGTCATAAATTAAATACCATTTTTTGACAGCGGCATACGAAAGGTTAAAATGTTTTGGTTTCCTCGCGAGCACCCTGTATATGACATCTGTGGTCAGTAACAATAATTTAGGTAGGTTTGTTTAAATTTAATTTAATTTTAATTTGAATTAAAAATAAAAAATAAATAAAAATAAAATATTTCCTAAACTACAATTTGGCTGTATTATTTTTGCTGACTGCACTATGGATGTCTATTGTGCATAATTTAATTAAAAAGCAAGGCATTACGTATTCAAAATAAGGTTTATTCAGTTTGCCTTAACAAGCAGAAGTTAACAAGATCAAAATGTACTAAAATCTAATTAGTTGTTTTTAATTTCAGAATTTGAAGCCATAATCTGCACACCTGACAGCTGATATAACTGCTGTAGAGATTCAATACAGGGAACAACAAAATCCTGTTGGAAAACCGAGTCAATAATTCTACGAGTATCATTGTGATACTTTTATTGCATTCATTGGATTGCTATATTTTTGGACTTCCAATATATTTTTATTACATGCAAGTTTCTTTGATTGCCTATTCAATCCCCTTAGAGGATTTAACCAACTAGAGTGACTTTTGACATGGTTTCTTTTTACCAAAAGCATATGAGAAATCTTTGGGGAAGGCCTATGTTCAGCAGTGGACGTCTTTCGGCTGATATGATGCTGATGATGATATGAGCAATGTATGACTGTTTATTCTGTCCTAATCCAAAAATTGTCAAACTTCCTTTTTTATTTTGCTCTATTTATATTTTTCTTTGACACAAGCAAGTAAAGCATTAGCTAAAATAGAACATATGCTTATAAATATTGGATGTCATTATAGTTTATACCAAACATAAAACGCCCAAGATCACCAACGACCGAGGTGGGGATCGAACCCACGTGCTCAGCTTTCGCGGCTGATGCCTGCATTTATAATTTATATAGTATTAAGTAGTGTGACTACTGGGGAAAAAATAAAAGCACAAATCAAAGTCTTTAGTTAATACATAATTTGATTTGTGTTTTCACAATATGTTCAATAGAACATATATGCTCTTTTAAATGTGGTTTATTTCTTAACGCCAAATTTGTGTCAGTGCACATGGAAAGGTGTGTCACGACTCTTAACCCTTAATAGGGCAATGGTAATATATTTACCACCTCATTTTGAAACTTATTCTGTCATTTAATTAGTGTCAAAGCCAATGAAATTTAGGTGTGACTGATGCCTTATTAAGGGTTAAAATAGACCTTATGTGTTCTTTAATAAAGTCCATTTTAAACACCGTGACAAGGTACCTTTCCATGTGCACTGACATATTTGTCCACGTATTTGCCTTGCTTGATTCAGTTTTGCACCGAACTACAAATCTCCAGCTCCAATGATCTCCTGAAAGAGAGGCCGTTTCACCATAATGACAGGTGTGATATTTGTAAAATATCACTTTTACTGCCGTCACAGGTCACCGTAGGCTACGACTACCGCTTACTATTGTATAGTTTGCTACCTACATAGAGAATTATGAAAACTTGCTTATATCGTTAATCACCTATTTTTTTTTTCGAAGGTCGTGACAATTGTCACAAGGTTTAGAAGAATTTTCGTTGATTCTTGACACGAGTCAGAATTTCGCTACATTGTCGTGTTTCTTGAGACAATTGTAATTTTACTCTGCAAAAAAGTAGCTGCTAACTTTCTACTGATGTATTAATTAACCCTTTCTAATTCCTGATTCGCTGGCGTAACTTTATTAAAAAAAACTTACATATCTTTACAAGTAAGATGGCAGAATTTTGTTTTCGTTTGCTTGTGTTGTGTTTAGCCGTTTTTAACTAAGTAAGAAATTATTTATTATTAGAATTTTGTGATGCATACCTTAAAGATTCTACAATTACTGAACTTAATATACTTCAATCTAAAAGTAAACAATATTTGCATATTTTATCATGCACGATTATGCAAAAAAATGCATAATATATGATGTATCGAAATTTTGGTTAGTAGTAAAATTTTCATCCAAAATATGTCCACAGATTTTTTTTCTATTTTTCTCGTGTTTTAGACGCCATTAGGTACCTAAGCACATTTTATTTTCGGAACGAAAAGAAAAATTCATGCATTTCAAGGGTTAAAGATTTTGCAATACATTTTACGTTGGTGGCAAACAGACACACGGCCCGTCCGACTGATGCCTATTAATGAAACCATAAGTAATGTGTGTATCCTTACCTACATCTGAAAAAGCGTCGAAAATTATCATCAGCATTTCAGAGAGACTAGTTAGCAGGACAAACTCTGCAAGCAATTAGTGTAAAAATATATTTCAAAGAAAATTGTATCTTGTCTTCAATCTATTATATCATTTATATCTTACATTCGTTTCTTATTTCTACTTGTCCAATCAGTACTTTAATGTAAGTGCAATTAATCATAAATATCATCACATACTATACTATACTAGTATAATAGTGTAACATGTTGGCAATAGAGTTGCAATATATATATATATATATATAGGTACGTATTATGATATCCATACGATATTTATGGGAAAATGCTTTGCATGTTGACTGCTACTGATTACGTACATTATACTGAATAAAGTAGGTAGGTAAATAGATATTGCAGGAGCTTTAACTCACACGGGCTCATACTCATAAACATTAAAGCAAAGCCAAAATTAAAATATAGAGAATCAACATATTTATTACAGTCAATACTTTTAGGTAATAAGAAATTTACCCTCAGCTGAGTAGCCTAAGATAAATAATTAAGTATCTAAAACACCTTAATGAGTTGTAAGTACTCTTAAGTTATACTCGTAGTCAAATTAAAAAATAATTACATAGTAGGTTACTACCTATGACTTTGGAGTTTAAGTATTATGGAGAATTTTGTGAAATAGTAGATTACATGCCAAGGCTGTTTAAGTGGGAAATGTCTCTGCTGACGTGTAATTGTAGACAAACATGTGATCCAAGGCTTTCCCATTTAACGGCCGAGGTGTGTCTGTGTAATTGTGTATACTATTTTTCTGCTCAACGAAGCCGGCAGGCGGCAACTTAGTTTAGCGCAGCGGCCGGCAATGTGCTGTTTGACGGCCGGACGGCAGAAAAGTCTATTTTCCATACAATGAAATTTGTGTAGGGTAAGGTGGGCAACAGAGAACCAGTGGTACACAAGGAATCGGCGGTTCGAAAATGCAACGTTGCCAAAGCAAACTGCGAACATAGGAACGTGACAACGTTCTCCCGCTCGCTCCTCCGTCCGTGGCCGGTCCGCGTTGAAATTGCACGTGTAGTGAACTATATTGTGATTTTGGTCAAGAAAACTAAATGTTTAGTTTTTATTTTCTCGGAATGTAGTTATGTTTAATTCATCACATTAATCAGTCGTGTGAAGTGGCTATTTCTCTCTCTTCTTGACATTCACTGATACGGCTTACGGCTTTCTTGTAACACCGTTCATTTTTTACCGAATTTAAAACATGAAAATGTATATCTAGCACACAATGACCCACGAGGCTAGAGTACACAATGAACCAGGAGGTTCCCATAACTAGAAGTACATAATGATCCATGTCTGTGTGCCATCAGACGTTTTTTTTAATATTTTCTTGTCTTATGAATATAAATATTTCAGGAACATTCTATTTGTGATATAATTACTTAAGTACTTTGTTAAATATAATTTAATTTTTTAGTATGGGAAGAACAAGAGTGGGAAAAAGATAAAACCGTGGTCATAATACCAAGAATGCTAAGATAATTAATCTTGCTCTGTGAACCATGGTGTTGGTGGGCATCTGAAAAGCAGCTAAAGACTGTAAATTAACTTACTTACGCTAAGAGGCTGATTTGTTAATAAATCTCTAGCTAATCCTTTGGAAGGTCTATTTTGTACAACTTTGGCCACGTTTAAGAGTTAATATAAATATACCTGGCATTATGTTACTATGTAGTACAAAAATGACAAGACTATAAATATACTTTAAGTTTTTTGACTTGCATGACTTCAGTTTTCATAAAATGAAGAATATTGTGATGATTACATCATTAACTATTCTTAGTTTAAACAAATAAATATATTTTGACATCGTAAATGATGTATTTATTAAATTGCCTTATATTTACCTAAATCAGTTTGTATATTTTGCAATAGGCTACTTGACCCATTTTTAAAGTTTGTCTTATATTATTAATCATTGTCTGATTAACAGAAAAAAATATATAAATATATTTTTTCACGACCTAGAAAACCGCAAAATTATAACTTAAAATTTAAACTTTCGTTACCGCGCGAAAACGATACTAGCCATGTTAATGCTTAGATTATCTGTGGTGTGACGTCACTAAAACCGAAAACAAACATTTAAGTATTAACAGACGTTCGAATATGGTCCGCACCACACCGCAAACTTGGTCCGCTCCGTACCAAATTCGATGGTGTGTTCAGCGGTCCGCTGACATTATTATTATTATTATTGACGGTGCGGTCGGTTCGATGGTTTTCCCCAGTGGCGGCTGTACCTTAAGTGCGCTCGTGCGCTGCACTACCATATAATTTAACAGGATCGTCATCAATATCATCTTCATCAGTAATAATTTTTAAATACTCCACGACATTCCTATATATTTTTTTCATATTTAAAAAATAATCATGTAACCATTCACTATGGCGAAGTCCTTAAAACTATTCGTTCCGCTCGTAATAAAAGTCATCCGTGCGCTCGGCGGAGCGCACTCGTTATCGAGTTGTAATTGTATAGGAATCGTGGAAACACCTCTGGCGCGTGAGACGGAAGATGCTACGTACAAACAGTATGAAGAAATTTGCGAATTTCGAGCGTCGTCCCGACTAGGCGGTGCCGAATTGCCGACGATTTCCGAAATTAACCGAATCGATACGAAGCGGCTCCCGCCGGCGCGGTGCGCTGTATTATTTTTTTAATTGCATAATTATACAATTTAAACTGTTGGTTAAGTAAATAAATAGTAAATTAAATGCGTGTGTGAATACGAATGTACCAATTGCATTTTAAATTGCGACATTATTTTCCGTACTAAGTGCACCACCGGTTCTCGAAGTCAGCAGCCGCCACTGGTTTTCCCACAGGATTTGTTGCGGTCCGTACCAAGTTCGCTCGTGTGGACGGCGCCACCGCACCGTTCCGCGCTTTATTTGTAGGTAATTAATTAAAAGTAAACAAAAAATCCGAAAATTTTCCAAGCAATACTGCAAATGCATCAGAATTCATGCGAAAATATGTACGAAAATCTTCGTCATCGAGGTCTCTAATAAGTCGCATATAACTATATGACTATCTGCCTTTTAAACACAATTTTGGCCATTCTTTTATTTTTTTTCTGTCTATTAATTGGTGTTGTAGCGACGATGGTTGCCACAACTAACGCGATTTTAGCTTTTTTGGATAAAATCGGAGGCATATCGACGTGATCACTGTCTAGTAGCACGAAAAGCACTGGACCGTTTTTGAACGGTGCGATGGTGTGGCGAGTCGACCGCACTTAGGAAGCGGACCAAGTTCGCGGTGCGGAGTGGACCATATTCGAACGTCTATTAATACTTTTAGATTCGACATGAAGTTAGTTTAAGATCCAATGACGTCACATCATGGCCGACACCGTTTTCAGAGTACGAAATAAAAAAAAATAAAACAAGTTTTTCAATAAAAAATATGTACCCATCAAACACTTTTAATACACCGTAATCGAAAAATATTGATCTTTTCAATAAATACTACTGAAAATAATAATTTTTTGCACTAAATTTGATATGAGTCAAGTAGCCTATTGTTAATCAAACACTATGCAATGATATAGTGGTAGGTCATTGTGTACTAGGCCGGTTCATTGAATACCTAGTACCGGTTCAATCTGTACCAGAGATTGTACACAATGAGCTATTTCTCATCTGTTAAAAAACCTAAATTATCTCTGCTTCTATTGGGTTTTAATAATAAAAAATAACAAAAGCATTTGTTATTTATCTAAAAAAATGTCCATTGGACTTATATTGACTGAATTATTAAAATTAAAATTTATGGTGGCTCATTGTTGACAACCTCACCCTATATTTTTTTTGACGTCAAAATCAAAATAAACCAAATTTTGCCAGTAATATTAGTCACTTTTAAGGCGTCTTTTGTATACATATCTCTATTTCATAAAATAAGGTACTACGTTTACCAATTTCAAACATATGAACTGGCAGCATATGGCAAGAGTTGTTTTCAATTAAGTTAGGGGAAAAAATTATTATTAGTGTGATGAAACCTTTTTTACACAATACACTGTTGAAAACAAAGAATTATTTAAGTTTCTCTTTAGACAATAAAATTAGGAATCAACTAAAGTCTATGACCAAAAACACCAATTTCATAGGTAATGACCCAATATTAATACAAATGTGTAATCACAGTAAGTACAAAAATACCTATCATAGTGGCTAGGTTTCATGACATGCTTATTGATTTAGAAAGAATGATAAATATACAAAAACTCTAATTTAACATGAAAGTAATAACATTTTGAAATTCTCTCAATACCATGAGTGCATGTATGACTATAAATTTACAATATCAGTCCTAATTCTTCAATTAAATAATCTTGACTTAAAAATGTAATTATCATAATTAACTTAATTTCATAACTTGCACCTTTCATTTAGAAAATATGAAACATATGAAAAAGTTGAAGCATTTTATGGTATGTAGATATGCTTTCTATAGATTACCGTTAATTGACTGACATACATTTAGTATACTACCTATTATCATTAATCTCCTTCAGGATGTCTTTTTCTTTAGTTATTTTTTCATGCATGTAGCATTGTCTTTTTACTTCTACTTTTTCTGTCAGCAGTGTTTTCATATTCATTTTATTTCATCGCGACGTTGAGGTAATATTTCTGGATTATTTTGTTTCATTGTCGTCAGCTAGAATCTAGAATATTAAAATAACTAGTTAATAATCTGTATCAATATAGAGTATTATTTACCTACATTAGAATATATTATTTAGCGAATTTATTTACCAATTTGGTAAACAACTGGCATCATTTCCACTACCTTCTGGTTCCTGTCTTGAGTTAAGTTGTATTGGGGACAGTAAGCAACAATACACAATACAAAGAAATGCATAACCTATAACCATTGCCAGTGAGGTTTTGGGACGCAGAGTAGATGGCCTAGCCGATTTGTTTGGAAATTAATTTAGGTTGAGGAACCTGTAGTACCTAGTAAGTAAGTAGTTAATAGTAGCACCTTTGTTAGTAGTTTATTTTATTAAAAATAATGATTGAGCCTTCTAAAACTGTCAAAAAGCCCCTTGGGGTTCTATTATGAGTCCCAAAAAGCTCACAGGCAACAGAAATATACTATGTAAAACAACCGACCAATGATCAAATATTTGTGATAAACAAACAGAAAAATGTTCTCGCAGGGATTCTAGTTTAAACTCCCAGCTTTCTAGGCAGGGTCCCTACCACTTAGGCTACAGAGGTTGACAAAAATAATAAATGGTGAAGGTAAAAAAAGGTAAACGAATAACTATTATAGTTTTACCATAAAGTATGAGTGATCCGTCAGGATAATAAGGCAGGATATATTACAGGCCAAGCCATGGCTCAAATATTCGCTTGCTCCAGTGAGTGGCCATCAGTTCTTCGGGCATTTTGTCCAGCCCACTTGCACTCTGAGATTTTCTGAGCTACGTCGGTGACTTTATTTTCACGGATATCTTCAATCATAATTCGATCTCATGGAGAAACTCCCAAGCATTGCCTGTTCCATCGCTCGTTGAGTGTGTTTACAAGAGACTACTACACAGATACACTAGTCTTACTAGAGAGAACGTACTAGCTTCTGAATCAACGTGTAATTATTAGTATTCTCACTAAAACCTAATGAACATATAATTAATTTATAAAAAAAACCCACGATACTGCTTATCGGCCACTTCAAGCAGCCCGACAAAATTGTCAAGTTAACTTGAAATTTGATCCATTTGATGGTGTGATAAAAATTATATTAGACGTCAGATTATCCGGTCAAGAATTCACGAGTATCGATGAGATCTGTCACTCAAAGTAAACGCCGCCAATTTTAAAATTATGGTACAAAAAGTTAAATTTTTAACAAAAATACAATTTGTTTTAGTTGTCAACGGTAAATATGCGATCATCATAAGCTCCTGCGAGGCCCCAATCGAACCAAAATCGTCTAAAACTTTAATAAAGCACAATTATAGTTGATGCTAAATTGTCACTGTCAAATCGTCCGCACGATTACTGTATCTGTGCCCGCAACCATGTTGTGACCATCACTGAATGTCGACATAATGTAGAGAATTGGATAGACGATGACAATTTGGTAAACGATATAACCATCATAAGCCCCCAGACCCGGACTCGCGACTACAGTGCTATTTCGAGCCTGATGCCCCCACTACACGCCTGCGGATGAGTCCGCGGACGTCGGGATATTGTTACAGCACGTCGCCAACAAGATTGATTTAATTAATTATCATTATAATATAATTATCCGTTGGTTTTCTCACCATTTACTAGTTAATACAAAAGTCACATTTTGTTTAAATAGTATTTATACGAATATTACGAATGTTCATGTTACTCGCGGGCCGAATCTTGAATAGGTTGCAATTGCAACCTACTTTTATTTTATGTTTAAAATAATACGATAGAAATAATTATAAGAAGCTGTTGTTTATTTTATAAAACATTTAATAATTTGGTTTGTTAGTTAAATTAGATAATTGTGGCTGCGCACGGGGAAAGGTACCTAGTCACGGCATTTAGTTACAGAGTTACATGAGGTTTTGTCGAAGCGGGGTGCAGGGCTGGTTCCTCCTCGTGGTGCACCCTGGGAGGGGGAGGATAGCCGCTCAGTTGCGCGCTTGCTATCTTCCCTCTGCGAATACCAGCCAAACGTCGTGGGGTAGGGGCGTTTGTCCTCCCATGGCGAGCTGCGGGGTAGGGGCGTTTGTCCTCCCGCAACCAAGAGGGTGGGACCGAAGCACCGTGTGACGGTGGCGGTCTCTGCTTCCTGGGGGCTTGGGGAAGTGGTGAGGGTAAGGCATGCTGGTTATGCTACAGTGTGTCTTTCGGTGAGGGTTCGCCCTAGGGCGAAAGTGCCGGTGGAGTCGTGGTGACATGTTCGCGATCCCATGGCTTCACCACTACGGCACAGGGGTTGGCAGCATCCCAGAGGTTTAGTGGGTAGGCTAGTCTTTAGTGGACTAGAGAGCCCCACATAACCAATGCGTAATATTCGGCTCTCACCCCCGGGGGCCTTATGTTACGTAGTGGTATGCAATTCAATGCATTCCTCTGGGTAATCAAAAAAAAAACAAAAAAAAAAAAAGGTTTTGTCGAAGCGGGTGAAAAAGTGCCAAAATGGGTTTATGCTATAATTGGGTTATTTACATCCTAAGGAACACGTGTGTACAAGAATATCAGTAAAATTATGTTTTTTTAGTATATTTCTCAGACTATAAAGTTTAGTACTCAGGGTACCTTGTCACGTTATGTCTTAAAAGCGTTTAAAATTTGAATAATTTTGTCAATCGTCGCGGGTAGTCAAATGCCTCTTTCTAACATAGATCGGCCTATAGCAAAATGATTTAAATCATAAAACTAATAATATTTATCAAATGTTTTTTATAAGAAGACATTATCCCATATATGCCCGATATCGACCCATTGAAAATAAACTATATCCTATACATCATAGAGTTCATCTCAATAACTAGTTCTGGGCATATATGGGTTAAAATTATTGACGTAACTCTTGTATTGAACGTAGAATCATAACTATTTACATTAATTTAAAATACGTTTACTAATCAAAGCCGGAGAGCTAGCGAAGGGCCGGGTAGCGAAGGATATTTCTCCTACTAAAACCACATCAAGGTCACGTCACGAGGTGTTTCTCTATTAATATAGGTAATCATTTTATTCATCATCATCATCAGCCTATGATAGTCCACTGCTGGACGTAGGCCTCTCCTATTAACTATAACGTATAGACGCATTAGGAGGTAAATGCCCATAATCGCCACGCTGGGTAAGCGGATTGGCGATCGCAGTAATGTGTCCACTATGATGACGCTGCTGCCCTGCCCATCATCAATCTTTAATCAAGTATGGTCAGTGACACTTCAATCCCTTTGTCGACTCTTACGACACCCGCAGGAGGAGTTGGGGTGGTGACAAATGTATTCTTTCTGCCGTCACCACACGGCCAATAATTTTATTGTTGATCTCGAATTTAGTCAATGGAAACTTGAGCTGTGATTTTAGTTGTTTGACGTGTATAATTAATAGGTATTATAATATTGATTAAAAGATCAAAGACTTAATACATCATAAAGTAGGTGCAGTTATGTATATGTATAATTGGGTATTTTATCCTAGTTTTACTCTACTTCTTTAAGATAATGACTTATCGTGACAAGGTACCCAGTTTAGTAAAATGTAAAATTTTATGGTTTACACGACTAAAACAGAACTTTTTATAAATAAAAATATATTGATTTCTGCAATAATTATACCAAATAACATTTTGTTACAAATATTTTTTGCATTATAGGTACTAAAATAGTGCCTTTACATTTAAGTTACTAAAGATTAGTAAATGCCGTGACAAGGTACCCTAGTTACGTTTCCATACAAAAGTTTCGACCGGGTCACTAAACTTTATTGATTTAAAAAAATGCTTTTTCACCACACTGCTCGTAAACACGCTGTTTGTCCTTCAATTTCAGAGCGCAAAACTGTGTTTTAATCTCTAGAGGTTAAAGTAATTTTTTTTTAATCTTCTGGGTAGACTAAAGCAATAACTTATACGGCCTGAGAGTGCAATAAGCTTTTTGACGTTTGAACTAGACAGTACGTTCAAAAACTCAATAGTTTCAAACAGATTCATACACATGAACCTTTCATAATATTATATTCAATATGCTAAAATCCAAATTAAATACCACATTTTGTTGTAAAATTAAAAGTTCTAAAAATACGACAAATAAAAACAACAGGAAAATAAAAATGTTGACACTATGCAAATTTCAGAACGCATCCGAATATTTTTTTCTTTTAAAATCTAAACGAGTTCGGTCGTGTTTTGTTTTCTTTCACTCTTAATTTTAAAGTTTTCGGGTAATTGCGAGATGCGAAAGTGGGATAGTTCCGAAAATCACAGAAAAATCGCCAATAACTACATGAGTCTCATTTTGGAATTATCCTGAATTTTTAAGCATTGCTACGCCAAGATAAATATTTGAGGTTATTGTTTTATCATTTGTTGATTTGTTAATTTTTTGGCAGTTGAGGACTTGCAAATAAATACCTTCTAATTTGTTATGTTTGAGTTTTATTTCGCATGTTTCCTCGCTTTAGTGTGGTGAAAAATGTTGTGTTTCACTCGGCAGCAAAGCTTGTTCAACTCTCGTGCCTTAAAACCCTCGCATCGCTCAGGATTCCATTTTATGAACCACGAGCGCATGGAATCTTTCGCTTGCTCGGGTTTCAATATTTGCACGAGAGTTAAACAATCACTTTGCTCCCTAGTAAAACAAATAACTATAACGTTATCTCGATGACACCATTGTGGCACACTATGCTAAATATAGTTAAATTATGTGATATATCATCGATATACAAATAATTTTGTTGATTTTTAATTTTATAAGTGATCTTTTTTGTAATTGTTAAAAAGTGCGGTAATTATTAAATTTATTGTTAATTATGGAATTTATTTTATTCAATTAACCCAAAAGGCCTAAGAATATGTAACTACGATAAGAAACTAACAGTTTTAATCTTATTATATTATGAATTGGGTATATTGAACACTTTCGTATTTCTTTCGCTCTTGCATGTTCAACCTAAGAAATCTAAATAATTAACATGTATTTTTAAACAATTAACCTTTATCATAATTCTTGAACTTCCAAAGATTATAAGTATACCCTTCACTATGTAACTTCGAAGTAGAAGTGCGTTTAATTGCATTATAAACTTTAAATGCAATTTTCTCAACTTGTGCATTTCGGAAGTCGCAACTTCAAAAATTTATGTAAAAATAGTGGTTCAACCTAGAGTCATGATTCTTTTTTTTATTGATAGCAAATTTAATCTCCTTTTTGGAACTATGCATAACTCAATACCTGCAACTAGGTACTTTTCCCCGTGCACAGCCACAATTTGTAACTTAATTTAATATTGGAGCAGTTTGCTTGATTTCATGTTTAGTGACGGCCAGCGCCACTAGTGGCAGTTTTTAAAAGTTTAGAGATTCAATCACGTGAGAGAGACGTGATGTTGTAAACAGACTATAACTTTTACGATGAACAGAAAATATTGTAAAAATATAAAATCAAATTGGAAGACTGAAAATGTGTTTCTCTGGAATTAGCAGCCTCCACCACACGCGATGGTTTATTGCAGCGGGCGCGGCACACGCACCACACACGACCTATATACGTATATATAGCGCTGCTATGCATACACTCCATGTACGCGGTCGGGACTTTAGTATTCTTGTCTGTTAACATTTCGTTTTTCAGGTCAATGTAAATTAATTTATAATAAGAAAAAAAAAACAGTAATTTATGACAATATTTTTATTCATTGAATTAAATATACATACATGTAGGTATTATGTTTCTATACACAATGGTTTTATGACAAGTTACACGTTTAAACTTTCGTGAGACATAACAACTATAAATATAATTAAACGGTTAAGCTCACGTGCATTTAGGGACCACGCGCGACATGTTTCGGAGAGCCTAGGTCTCCATTATCAAGCTGAATACATGTGAGTTAAGAGTTGAGTTTTATTATATTTTAACCCCCTTAAATATTCATAAACGTCTCCTAACTTAGCAAGCCGCTAAGTATTGTTTGTCCCTTTAGTCTTATTTGAGAACAAAAAATCTTGTCTATATACAGGGTGTAAGCCTAATACGGGCGAAGCTCTTAACGGGTGTTAGTTTACGACATAATAAGTGCATTCAAATAACTTTTACTTAAAATCAGAGCAACAAAATTTTCCATACAAAATAATTCGGCGCGCAATGTAGAGCAACATACGCGAGTTAAACACTCGTTGACAGCTAATTTCAAAAGCAGATGACATAACTGCCATATCAACAATAACAAATGTTCGTACCTACATTGCTGCTCCGATAATCTTAAAAAAATTCTGTGGGGTCATAATTAAGAGTATTTTTAAAACAACCTTGTAATCCATGATTACACTAATGAATCCCGTGCCTGGTGTAATTGATCGCCCGTATTAGATTTACACACTATATTCAGCTAGTGTTTAGGTAGGTTAATGGGTTAGGTATAATGTTTTACTGCAATCTAAGATGTAGTTTTATGAAACACTTTGTTAATTACTGTTTATTAACACTTCAACCAGTTTATATGTATGTACTTAGTAATAATGATTACAAAAAGTTTAAATTTAAATTGGTAAAACACTTCGTTACCTAAATACTAGGGAAACATTCCGGTGAACACTAACGTTGTTCACCGGTATGTTTCCCTTTTAGGTGTATTTACAAACAACAACAACAATCTCCTATACAGTGGTTACAAACAAATATCTCCTATCCGGTATGAATCTTCTGGTGCCTTTGTAACTCTGCCTTTGCAACGCACCTGTACTCACAAAGATTACATTTGTGAGGCTTAACGCCAGCGTGTGTCCTCTCATGTCTTCGTAAGTCTGATTGCCGACTGAATTTTTTGTTACATGTGCTGCATTTAAACGGCTTCTCCCCAGTATGAACCCTCTGGTGCTTTCGTAAATCTGAACTATTAATGCAACTGTACTCACATAGATTACATTTGTGAGGCTTAACGCCAGTGTGTGTCATCTCATGACGTTTTAGACTTTGTTTCTCTCTAAACTTCAGGTCGCAAGTGCTGCATTTAAACGGCTTCTCTCCAGTATGAATCCTCTGGTGTCTTCGTAAATCTGCCTTTGTAATAAACCTGTATTCACAGATATTACATTTGTAAGGCTTAACGCCAGTGTGTGTCAACTCATGACTTTGTAGTTGTGATTTCCGACTGAACTTCGAGTCACATGTGCTGCATTTAAATGGCTTCTCCCCAGTATGAATAATCTGGTGGTTTCGTAAGTTTTGCTTAGTAATGCACCAGTACTCACAGATATTACATTTGTAAGGCTTAACGCCAGTGTGTGTCATCTCATGACTTTGTAGATATGATTTCCGACTGAACTTGGAGTCACAAGTGCTGCATTTAAACGGCTTCTTTCCAGTATGAATCCTCTCGTGAATCCCCAAGGTACTACTAGTGTTGCACCTGTACTCACAGAAATTACATTTGTAAGGCTTAACGGCAGTGTGTATCATCTCATGACTTTTTAGATATGATTTCCGACTGAACTTCGAGTCACATGTGCTGCATTTAAACGGCTTCTCGCCAGTATGAATCGTCTGGTGAATTCGTAATGTAGAACGATCATTGCACCTGTAGTCACAGAGATTACATTTATAAGGCTTAACGCTAGAGTGTGTCATCTCATGACGTTTTAGACTTTGTTTCTCTCTAAACTTCAAGTCGCAAGTGCTGCATTTAAATGGTTTCTCTCCAGTATGAATCATCTGGTGAACTCGCAAGTTACTACGCGTAATGCACCCGTACTCACAGAGATTACATTTGTAAGGCTTAACGCCAGTGTGTGTTATCTCATGTTTTTGTAGGTGTATTTTCTGAGTAAATTTCAAGTCACATGTGCTGCATTTAAATGGCTTCTCCCCAGTATGAATCCTCTCATGAATTCTTAAGATACCACGCCTATTGCACCTGTACTCACAGATATTACATTTGTAAGGCTTAATGCCAGTGTGTGTCATCTTATGTCTTTGTAGAGTTGATTTGTTACAGAATTGTTTGTTGCATAGGCTACATTGAAATGGCTTCAGTCCCGTATGTACCATTTGATGTGTTACAAGCTGTGATTTCCAGGGGCATGTGTAATCACAGTGGCTACACTGAAAAGGCTCCTTGCCAGTATGTGTCATTTTGTGCAATAGAAAGCTTATTTTGCCGTTACACTTGTAATCACAAGTGCTACATTTGTAAGTCTTTCTCTCGGCGCATATCTTTTGTTGTTTGTGTGAATTACCTTTATTGGGATATGTATTTACATTGTGATTCTTTATATGGGTCCGCAAATTTTTTTTATGACCTGTCGTGTACTCACACACATCACACATGAAATACGACACACCATGTTCTCTCTTCTCGTGCTCTAGTAAACGCAATTTCGTATTAAATTTACAACTACAAAAAGCACATGATAACTCTTGGTGTCTGGACAAACGGTGAGTGCGTTGTATGTGATTCCTTAAAATAACCTTGTCAGTGTAACGATCGCCGCAGTGTTCACACGTGTAAGGTTTCTCCCCACCGCGCATGCTCGTGTGTCCCTCATCGCCGCGGAGGCGCTCGAGCCTCACGGAGCAAGTCATCGCGAGCTGTCGCCGGGCGCGAGGACAGACTGCAACAACAATACAAGTCAAACGTGAGACCACGCGAGTGTGAGAGGGACAGAAAATGAGCGCCGGTTACGGCATCTGTAGTTGAGTTGCTGAACTTCACGTGTTAAGACTGTAATGCTGTGTAACATTCATTAAATGTTTTATCGGTAACTGCAGTGTGGCCATTCTTCTACAGATGCATTTCACGAAAGTCTGCTTTGTATGACAGCTACCACCTTAGAAATAAAGGGAAAGTGCGAGAATTGTCTATAAATACAACCACCCAGTTAAAAAATAAGATACATCTAGGATTGTATTCGTAACTTTGTTAGATGTACGCGAAGAACGGCGTCACGTACCCGACGTTCTCGTGGAATGCACCTACAGATAGTGTTGGAGTGGTAGGTAGGTGTGATATTTTGAAGATGTGTTTTTTATAGTGAACAAGCAAAAGTTTTTTTATTTTATACTGTCAATTATAATGTCATCTTAATACAAAATAAAAATCTTAAATTTAAACTATTTGGCTACTTTATCAGTGTCATATACTTGTACGACGTTGATTGTACTTACGCAACAGTTCGTTACTAGTCTCATCGTCGTCCACAATCTCTGGCTTGGCTAGCGGCTCTCCACCTGAAGCAAACATACAATGCAACCATTAAGTTACGGATTTCATTTGGTCAGAAACACAAACAAAGGATTGCTGCAAGAGAGTGTACTCACCCGGCATCAACTCAGTGCTTCCACCCGCCCTGTCTCCGTCCTCCACTTCTGCCCCGAGCATTTCATCTAGAGCAAACAAACACAATACTAATATTAACCATCTAACACTTGTACAGGGGGAACGATATGAAGTGTAAGTATATTTTATTAAATCTGATGTCAAATTAATAGCAGGTTATTATCAGAAATATATTTTGGATACCGCATTGAAGTCTTAGGCACGCAAACATTTGGGTTGTAGACCGCAAACATAAGAACGAGACTGAGATTCGGCTTATAAAGCTCGTAAGAACCATAAATGGCTGAACACCAAATTTCACGTGCATTTTCAGTGCAGTGAGTTTCGGATTTTTTACTGGTTTATTTTGAAGAGAAGATTGAGAGCAATTAAACATGCTAGTAAAAATGCAATGAAGAAAGCGATCGTATTTCACTGGCACGTACCACTACCACTGGGTCACAAACGTGCTGCGAGGAAATATTTTTTACCATTAGTCAAAGGCAAAAGGTATTCATATTGACTAAAAGTTAATTTAATCACAAAATGTAATATTTATTCTCTTGTTTTTTCTTACTTATAGTAATAAATTGTTACAACTTAAATATCTGTTCTTTGAAATTGGTAACACTTCATATCGTTCAGATTTATGCGTCGTCGGACTAAAAGTAAATATGGCGTTATATAAAAATGTCCACTTGCTTTAGTTCGGGCGTATATAATTTTGACGAAGTATAAAAATGTTCACCTGTATATTAGACCAAATATAAACATGTTGCGACACTAGACTAAAAGTAAATATGGCGATGTATAAAAATGTCCACTTGCATAAGTTTGGGCGTATATAATTTTGACGAAGTATAAAAATGTCCACCTGTATATTATTGTTGGTGGTGATGAATTTGATCCGTATATGTATTATTATATTATGGTCAGCCTCTGTAGCCTAGTTGGTAGTGACCCTGCCTACGAAGCTGGAGGTTCCGGGTTCGAATCCCGGCGAGGGCATTCTTTGTGTATTTATTTATCACAAATGTTTGTTCCTTGGTCACGGCTGTGTATGTATCTAAGTATCTATACGTATCTATCTATTATATATATCGTCGTCTGGTACCCACAACACAAGCCTTAATTGAGCTTACCGTGGGACTAGGTTGATTTGTGTAAGATGTCCCAAGATATTTATTTATTATTTATTTATTTATTTATAATCCTGGACCTATAGTAAAGAAAGTAGACATTTTTATATTCAGTCTTGATTACACTTAGACATTTGTACACTTTGAAAGTAGTCATTTTTATATTTCGACTTGATAAGACATAAACATTTTTATAATTTAATAGTAGTCATTTTTATATTCCGACTTAATAAGCCTTGAGCATTCTAAAGTATTGGCTTTCTAATACTCTGACCAATTTTTATTTTATATGTAGACATTTTTATACATCTCCATATTTACTTATAGTCCAACGAAGCATAAATATGTATGTCAGCGCGACTACAGCCGGTGCCCGACCACAACACTGGATAGCAACGAGTGGACACTCAATCTCGTCTGACATGAATTATTCATTCAATATGTACTTTATTCAATTTATTGGGTGGTCATTTCAACATCAAAGTTAAAGTCAGTTAAAGAGATATTCTAATTAACTCAAATCCATCTGGAGTAGCTCAGAATATTACAAGCAATCTGTAAATACTCACACAACATCTCGTCAGGTTGATCTTCTGGCAGATCTTCATATGGCATCTCTGACTTGACCGCATGCTCCTCCCCTACAGTTTATAAATAATTAGCTATTTATAGCTGACAATGAATACAGGAAATGATGTAACATGTTGCAGCTACTTGTGTCTATGGCTAGTTACATTCCCAGTATTCCTGCACTAGAGCATGTACTCACACAACACAGGCTCCTCACTGGCCCCGTCTCCATCCTGCAGCTCGGGCTCCACTGCGGGTTCTTCCTCTAAATGGAACAAACACAACACAGATCACTATCAGCGTTACTGTGCTCTGGTGAAATATAGAATTATATGTTTAGCATGCGAATACATTTTTTATAAATACAACTTTAATGATTAATCTGCGTGTCGTGTTCTAAATTTAAAAAATAAACCCATATTCATGATTGACATATATTCTTTGTTTTTTATGTTCAAACCTCCGTAAAATTCAAAGTACTGAAGTTATATACAAGATTTTGACTTGTTTGAAATCCTGAACGTATGTCAATTCATTTGATACTAACCATTCCATAACTTCAAAGTACAAGTGTGTTTTTAGCCATCCCAAACTTTAAGGAACGTTTTCTCAATAGTTGCTTTTTCACTTTTGCATCTTTGAGGAATTTATACAAAATAACTATAGGACTTAGGTACATATATCTTACACTAAAAGATAGCGTATGATCAGTAGTATTTGGAATTACTCATAACTGCATATCGACAAAGTGGGACGTTTTCCGAAAAACGATCACATATTAACACTTGTATGTAAGCGCGACTACAGCCGGTGCCCGAATATATACTTTATTGTGTAACAACTTCGCTGCCAGCATGTTTTTAATCCAGCAGGTGATCTTCATGGCAGTCAACATGTTAAAGAAACATTCTAATGTGCTCCGAGCCAGCTGGAGTAGCTCAGAATATCTCCAACGATTTGTAAATACTCACGCAACATCTCATCAGGTCGATCTTCTGGCAGATCTTCATATGGCATCTTTGACTTGACCGCATGCTCCTCCCCTAAAGTTTATAAATAATTAGCTATTTATAGCTGACAATGAGTACAGGAAATGATGTAACATGTTGCAGCTACTTATGTTCATGGCTAGTTGCATTCACAGTATTCCTGCACTAGTATCTCAATGCTAAATTAGTTTGTATACATTTAATTTTGTTAATGAATTTGGGAAGGTTTGTGTATTTTGGCAACTTTCTATTGAAATTATATCCAATCAAGTAGAACCAGGTCGCAAAACTGCATGTATTTTCCACAGGACACATTTGCTATGGCCAAAATCGAGGATAATTCTGAACCTAGTTTAATGTAACATTTTGGCCACAGGCACTTTTCTGAGAGAGTTTGAATAAAGTAAATTGCATTAGACTAAATTAAAATATCGAACAGAGAACTCAGAAGGACTTCTAAATACAACATAAATATATAATAATTAGGCTTAGGACATTTCATAGCATATATAAATTACACTTTTCAAGTACATCACTGTACACGTCTAGTCTGTGGGTCAAATATACTCAACGGGCTTATAATGCTCTGCGAATCCAATACAATAACGCTTTTAGGGTGCTATTGAAACTTCCGCGTTACTGCAGCGCATCGTCTATGTTCGCCGACGCGCGCGCGGATAGTTTTGACGCCGTCTGGCGTAAACAAACGGCCTCGCTGCTCCGCCGGGTGCAAGGGAGTAGCAACAGCATCTTAAGCATGGTAGCAGATAAGCCAGATTGTCCTCTCATATGGCGAATGTCTCAGAGGACTAAATCACTTTTAAATATGTATTTATTATTAAATCCCTAACATAAGTTTTTAATTAGATTAGATATGAGCAAGTCCTAAAAAATATTGTGGACCATTATGTTGTCTTTGAAATAAATAAATCATTCATTCATTCATATCGTAGTTCTAAAATCCTTGGAGCCGCTATGTGTAAAATTTTCGAAATCTAAGTCAAAGTGTATGATATTGTATTAAATGTAATAAAAAACTTTTGGTAGCATGCCATGGTTTTAGATTCTATTGAATCTTTAGTTGTTAAAGAACATTTTATTTTGTATTTTTTTATACGTAGATAAACAGTATAATGATATTAAGTTTACAGTGCATTTTATAATGGTGTGATACAAACATTAATTGCAACAGATGAAACTTTATCAGTCGATACAAAAGCTATTATATTAACTCGCATCGGTTTACTGAACAAATCACACCAAAATTACTTTATGAATCATTCTTCACACTGTCTTTAAGGTTTTTGTGTGTCGAAAACAAACGTCGTTAACGTCGGAATCATGGTATTTCTTTATTATGTTATGGTGCATTATGACCATTTCGGATGTCGTCGAAATCAGGGTTCCGATTAGCGATGAAAATAACACGAATGATACGTGAACCTTTTAAAGGCCTCTGTATTTTTCAATAAAATAAAGTGTCTTTCGTTACTGAGCTTCGATTGAACCTAACCTTTCGCATCTTTTAAGTGTTTTACGTATGAAATACATTTTTTTTGCATTACTTTATTGCATTATGAGACTCCGAATGTATTGGCTCTCGTAAATACAAACACGTGACTTTTCATTTTGCTCAGACTACATAAATAAAAAATAAAAAAAAAGACTGTAGTGTATTGAAATATGAGGGTACACCTACAAAACCAGTCTGGATATGTCAGGTACGCAAGCACGTGTATTCTCCCGATTTTCGGCGGTTTTATCGGGATATAATAGTGGCGACGAGTAAATTCGGTAGTTAAAGCGTGTATTCGGCCGTGTTAGTGATAATTTGTGAAGTTGGTAGTGTTAATTTGAAAAAATGGGTATTAAATTTGGTGAATTTGATATGGCTCATGGCTGCTGGGAAAATTACGTTACAAGGTTTGAATTCTGTCTTAGCGCAAATGATATTGTGGAAGAGGAGAAGAAAAAGGCGAATTTGTTGGCGGTATGTGGTTCTCAACTATTTGATTTGATTGTTTCATTGGCATCTCCAACAAGTATTGGCAACATAACCTATAAAGAAATTTTGGAATTTTTAAAGGCTCATTTCCATCCCACACCAAATGAGATTGTAGAATCCTTCAAATTTCACTCAAGGAATCAAGAAGAGGGGGAAAAAATCAGGGATTATGTGGCAAATTTAAGGAAATTGAGTATTCATTGCAATTTTACAGATTTGGACAGAACTTTAAGTGATCGATTGGTATGTGGTATAAGAAGTAAAGAAGTTCAAAAGAAATTGCTACAATGTCAGAAATTAACTTTTAATCAAGCTACAGAGATAGCATTTTCACATGAGAGTGCCACATTCGATTCTAATATAATTATAGTCCCAGGGCCATCTAAACCAAATGTGGAGATTGATGAACCCATGGAGGTAAACAAAATCACTAGCAAAAAAATAGATAAAAACAATAAAGCTTGTTTCAGATGTGGTAGGCAGCATCGAGGAGAGTGCAGGTTTCGCTGGAGTAGATGTAACGGTTGTGGTAAAATTGGTCACATCGGAGCGGTGTGTCTTGCCAAAAATAAGCAGGATGGTAGATCTAAATCTAACTGTAACGGCTTATATGCAGAAATAAACCATGTGAGAGAAAATAAAGTTGATCCTTATATGGTGAAGGTGACAATTGAAGGGTCTTTGATTGAAATGGAGGTAGACTCTGGATGTGCATTTACTCTAATTTCGGAATCGACAGCCAGACTCATTTGGAAGAGGAAACTGCCTGTATTAGATATGGATGATGTTAAACTGACTACATGGAATGATAACCAATTAAAGATATTAGGAAAAGTCAGTGTGCAGGTCTCTTATAAAGGGTTGCAAAATAACCTTATGCTTTATATTGCTAGCGGTAATGGACCTAGTCTTTTGGGGCGTAATTGGTTTCAACCTTTCAGGATACGGGTGGAAGGAGTGTTCAACCTGAAAATGAAGAGTGATGAGATAAAAATTTTGCTCCAGAAATATAGCGATGTTTTTCAGGAAGGGTTGGGGAAGTATAGAGGCCCAACGGTGAATATTACTCCCAAAGAAGGAGCAGTACCTAAGTTTTTAAAATGCCGGCCGATTCCTTTTGCTTTGAGAGAAAGAGTAATTAAGGAGATTGACAGGCTGGTAGATGAAGGAGTATTGATACCAACCACTCATTCTGAATGGGCTACCCCTATAGTGCCCGTTTTAAAACCGAATGGGACTGTCAGGTTATGCGGGGACTATCGGTCTACGGTAAATATGGCAACTGATACTGATACATACCCTTTACCTACACTGGATGAAGCTTTCACAGCTGTACAAGGAGGAATAGTTTTCAGCAAAATTGATTTGGAAAGGGCTTATACTCAAGTCAGTGTAGATGAGCCGACAGCCCAGCTATTAACAATAAATACACCAAAAGGCCTTTACAAAATGAAACGTTTAGCCTTTGGGGTTAAGGCTTGTCCTGGTATATTTCAGAGACTAATGTCTTCTTTGCTTGCAGGAATAAGAGGAATAGCTGTACTGTTGGATGATATTGTTGTCAGTGGATCTGATGTAGCTGAACATAACACGAGATTGGAAATGGTTTTAAAGAAACTACAAGAGGCCGGGTTAAGGGTGAACAAGGATAAGTGTAATTTTGCAGTAAGCGGAGTGAAATTTTTAGGATTTCTAATTGATGAAGCTGGAATACATCCTTGTGAAGATAAGATTCACGCCATTGAGAGTACACCGGCTCCAAGTAATATTAAAGAGCTCCAGGCTTTCTTAGGATTGCTTAATTTTTATGACCGGTTTTTGCCTCACAAAGCAAATATTGCTGAACCACTATATAAATTACTAAACAAAGATGTAAGATGGCAGTGGACTAGACAACATCAGGAGGCTTTCGAAAAGTTGCGGTGCATGTTATCAAGCACGGACACTCTTGTCCATTACGATGTGAATAAGAAAATAATAATGTCTTGCGATGCATCACAATTTGGCTTAGGTGCAGTTTTGGAACACGTAATGGAGGATGGGTCTGTGAGACCGGTGATGTTTGCTTCAAGGACCATGAACACTCATGAAAGGAATTATGGTCAAATAGACAAAGAGGCCGCGGCTATAGTATTTGGGCTTAAAAAATTCCACCAGTTTATCAGTGGGCGTAAAATTACGATCAGGACGGATCATAAGCCATTATTAGGGTTATTTGAACCTAAGAAGCCTATTCCTAATGTTATCTCTCCCAGAATGTTGCGATGGGCGTTGCTATTGAACTCGTATGACTACTCCATACAATACGTGGAAGGTACAAAGCTTGGAAATGCTGACGCTTTGAGTAGATGGCCAACGCGCGACCAATCGACAGAAGAAGAATACTTAGGCGTCTTGCTCATAGAGGAAACCCCGAGCGACCTGGAACTATCGGCTGATGAAGTGGCTAAACTCACGATTAGAGATAATACGCTGAGCAAAGTGTTGTACTGGATTCGGAATGGCTGGCCTAGCAAAATAGAAACGGATTATAAAGTATATTGGCAGAAACGTAATGAACTGTCAGAGTACAAAAATTGTATTCTGTGGGGTAATCGAGTTGTGGTACCAGTCAAGATGAGACCATACATTCTACAGGAATTACATCATAATCATGATGGCATCGTAATAACTAAAGCTATGGCTAGAAGTTATTTTTGGTGGCCGGCTATCGATAGAGAAATTGAGAACATGGTGAAAGCCTGTGAAGTTTGCGCTGAGAACAGAAATATGCCTTCGCAAGTAAGTCATAAATGGTTGAGGCCTGAGAGAGCATGGTCAAGATTACATGTCGATTACGCTGGACCGTTTCAAGGAAAGACGTTCCTTATACTAATTGATTCTTACTCAAAATGGCCAGAAGTTAAGATTGTCGCTGATATGAGCTCGGGCACACTTATTAGAGTTTTAAGGGACATATTTGCAGAACAAGGATTGCCTGACACTTTGGTTAGTGATAATGGCAGGAGTTTTATTTCAGAGCAGTTTCGAGAGTTTTTATCAACAAATGGCATAAAACAAGTCTTAACACCACCCTACCACCCTGCGTCTAATGGACAGGCGGAGAGAACCGTGCAAACGGTTAAACATAAGTTGAAGAAACAGTCTACGCTTCCATGGCACATAAGATTACCTACTATATTATATGGCTTGCGTACTACACCTAATAGTACGAGTGATAAAACACCTGCAGAACTTTTGAATAATAGACGGTTCAGGACTAAGTTCGATAACTTGAATCCCCTGACGTTTAAGGATCAGGCAAACGTGGCTGCATGTGATGAGAATGAGAATACTAAAGTTCGATCGTTTCAAACGGGACAGACAGTGTACTTCCGGAATTACGGTTCGGGACCACGCTGGTTGAAAGGTGTTGTAGAGAAGAGGCAAGGAATTTGTAGGTACATAATACAATGGGAAGGGAAGTTGATCAAACGACACATTAATCAGATACAAAGTCATGGGGGTGAGGAGAGTGAGATGCACCAGGGTACATCAGATGGAACTCCTAGCGAATTTGTGTATCAAGATGAGAGTAAACCATCTGCAGAAAGTGATGATGATGATGAAACTGGTAGACGAGTATGTGCTACACCTCCCGCCTCACAGTGGGCTGATATTATAGGAGTGTCTGGTCCTCAGGATTATACTTTTAACCAGAGCCAAGAACGCATACCACCAGCCAGTAAACGAGCTAGATCGCCTTCTTCGCCACAAGACATGGAGGCCAAGAGACTGGCTGTAGACTATGATGAGTGTAGGTGCACATAATACCAGGTTGGATATCAACCTGTGCTGCCTTTGCGACTGATCGGAACGCAAGCGTGGCAGCGGCTGTGCCCGCGACTTGATAGATTGTAAGTTAGTCAATAAATATCCGTTAAGTAAATCACTTGTGTACTCAATTAAACATCCCCACTCACCGCAACCTTCAAGGTTATTAACTACATAAACCTAATACCTATAACTGGTGACCCCGAGAACATTAGTGAGTGAGGAAAACTTTTAGGAGTGAACATTAGTGAAAGTTTTTAAAATATTTTGAACAATGCCTAACGGAGCGAAGGCTATACCACAAGGCCATGTACAGGGTGGACAAGCGGCGTTTCCGGTGACTATGGCATCGGGAATAGCGAATCCACAACCTAATACGACGGTCAGCACGGCGCCGGTACCAGGACCCTCACACGATGGGAGCTTGGCAGAGAATACGTCAGCATTGGCCAGCATTACAATTTCTTCGAGAATTCCGGAGTTTTGGACGGACATGCCAAAACTTTGGTTTTTGCAGTTCGAAGCGGCGGTGGAAAATCAGCGCCTGGGAGATGCGGCCAAGCAAAATTTAGTGGTAACCAAGCTGAGTAAAAATGCCATTAAGCAGGTGAGCGATTTATTACTATCACCGCCGGCAGAAAACAAATATGGGACGTTGAAAGACAGACTGCTCAAGATATATGAGGAGTCAGATACCCGCCAGACTCAGAAATTACTGGGAGAGATGGAGTTAGGCACTCAAAAGCCGTCCCAACTCCTCAGAAACATGCGTGACCTTGCGCGAGGGAAGATTTTGGACCAGACGTTGGTTATTATGTGGAACGGCCATCTTCCATCAGCGGTGCAGGCAGTTCTAGCTGCATCCGAGGTCACGGACATGGAGAAATTGGCTAGCATCGCGGACAAGGTCATGGAGGCGACGCGACCGATGGAAGTCGCGGAGATATCCCCGAATAGACAACGCACGCCGGATGACTTAACGGCGAAATTAAATCGGCTTACGGTGGAGGTCGCAGAGCTACGGAGGTCAAGACGTCCGCAGAGGAGCGCTACACCGAGGAGGCAGCCGTCAAGGTCAAGGGAGAGAAAAACAAGCAAAATTGGACGTAAACCGGGATGGTTATGCTTTTACCATTTCCGGTACGGAACTAAGGCCGCGAAATGCATCAAACCTTGCCACTGGGAGAACCAGCCGGAGAAGGGAAACTAAGTGCGATACAGTCTAAGGCGGAGATGTGTATCGACGTAACAAATAATCGCCTATGTGTTACAGACTTAAATAGCCGTTTGAACTTTTTAATAGATACGGGTTCGCATGTTAGTGTTTTGCCGGTATCCCGAAAGCATGCGGCATCTACTGCGGTGAGTCCTAACTATAAGTTGTATGCCGCCAACGGCAGTGAAATAAAGACTTTTGGAGTGCGTAGTTTAGTCCTTAATTTAAACCTTAGAAGAGCATTTAAATGGATTTTTATAGTAGCTGATGTTAAACAACCCATAATCGGAGCCGATTTTTTAAGCCATTATAGGTTGTTAGTAGATCTCCACGCGCGGAAATTGTGGGATAAAGTTACTATGTTAAATGTTATTGGTTCTATTGTTATACAGGATGCATCCCAATTGTCAATTAAGTCTGTAGATTTAAGAAATCCTTGGCATGAATTATTGTTAAATTACCCTGATTTGACGAAAGCGGTGTGTTACAAGGACACCCCGAAACATTCAGTGGTTCACCATATTGAAACTACGGGACCCCCGGTATACGCGAAAGCAAGACCCTTACCACCAGACCGGTATAATAAAGTGAAAGAGGAATTCAGGTTGATGGTCGACCTAGGCATCTGTAGACCTTCGAATAGCCCTTGGGCAAGCCCTTTGCACGTAGTACCCAAGAAAAATGGGGAGTTACGTCCGTGTGGCGACTATAGAAGGCTTAATGCAATTACAAAGCCTGACCGATACCCAATTCCTCGTTTACAAGATTTTACATATTTGTTGGCTGGTAATAAGAAAGTATTTTCTCGGCTAGATCTAAACAGAGCGTATCATTTTATACCGGTGGCCCCGGCAGATATAGAGAAAACCAGTATAATAACGCCCTTTGGGTTGTTCGAATTTCCCCGGATGTGTTTTGGGATGAGGAACAGTGCCCAGACGTTCCAGCGTTTTATGGATACTGTGGTACTGAGAAATTTAAATTTTTTGTTTACCTACATAGATGATGTAATCATCGCGAGCGAGACAGAAGAACAACACAAAGAGCAATTGAAACAGGTTTTCGATCGTTTTAATCAATATGGCATAACAATTAATGTGTCTAAATGTGATTTTGGCAAGTCTAAGCTCGAATTTCTAGGTTACGAAGTCTCAGCGGACGGTATTCGACCTTTGGACGATAAAGTGCAGGCTATAGTCGATTTTCCGAAACCTAAAACCATCGAGCAATTGCGACGATTTTTAGGTATGTTAAATTTTTATCGCATGCACATTCCTAAGGCTGTCGATTTTCAGGCTGAGTTAAATACTTACTTGCATAACGCAAGAAAACGGGATAAGACGATCATTCAGTGGACAGACAAAGCTAACGAAGCTTTTGAGAAGTGTAAAGAAAGCTTAAAAAGCGCTGTCACACTTTCTCATCCACTTCCTGACACCAAGTTATCTTTAATGACAGATGCGTCAGAGACGAGCGTAGGTGGCGTCTTACAACAACAGGTAGGTGGCATTTGGCAACCATTAGGCTATTTTTCGCGAAAACTATCAGATGCGCAAAAGAAGTATTCGGCGTATGATAGGGAATTGTTAGGAATTTATGCCTCTGTTAGGTATTTCAGAAATTTGTTAGAAGGTCGTAATCTTAGTATACATACGGATCACAAACCTCTAACGTTTGCTTTCAGTAAAGTAAATAGTGACAAAGAAAGCCCCAGGAGAGTTCGTTATTTATCATACATAAGTGAATTTACAACAGATATACAACACATAAGTGGTATGCAGAATGTAGTAGCAGATACCTTATCCCGGTGCGAAGCAATTTACTGTCCCACGGGCATCGATTACGCAGAATTAGCAGTTAGGCAAAGTAGTGACGACTATTTACAGGAAAGCTTGCAAGCGTCACATGATACACTGCAATATAAGCAAGTTAGCTTGCCGGACTGTGAGAAAGTGATTTACTGCGAGGTATCAACAAAGAATATTAGACCTTATGTACCCGAGAGTTTTAGAAAGAAAGTATGGCAATATATACATAATCTAAGTCACCCTGGTATTAGGACTACGAAACGTTTAGTTACCGAAAGATTTTTTTGGCCGAAAATGAATGCCGATGTTGCTAGATGGACTAGATCGTGTATACAGTGCCAGAAAGCTAAAGTAATACGTCATACCGTTTCAGGATTAGAGCAATTCGCGGAATCTGATCGTTTTGCGCACGTGCACATTGATATTGCGGGACCATTAGCCACGACCAGCGAAGGTTACCGTTATTGTGTGGCAATGATAGACAGATTTTCAGGATGGCCCGAGTTATATCCGGTTCAGGACATTACGGCGGAGACCATAGCTAGGGTAGTTTACGAAGGGTGGATTACTCGTTTTGGTTGCCCTACGCGTTTAACGAGTGATTGTGGTAGGCAGTTTGAAAGCGATTTATTCAAACAATTAATGAAGTATCTAGGCGTTCATAAGCTACGTACTACGCCCTACCACGCCCAGAGCAACGGTCTTGTGGAGAGGCTGAACAGGACATTTAAAACAGCCCTTAAGGCTCGCCTAAGTGATAACACTTGTTGGGCAGACGAATTACCCACGGTATTGCTAGGTATGCGCGCAGCTCCTAGAAGTGACACGGGAGTGAGCGCAGCGCAGTTAGTGTATGGTAAGTCAATTAGGTTGCCTGGTGAATTTTATGACGAGGTCAGGGTTACTGATTCTGTTTCGGAGTATTTTCAAAAAATTAGGGATTCCGTAAACAAATTAAAGCCAAGACCACAAAGTCACAGTAATTCACGTTCGTTGTTTGTTCATAATGATTTAAAAACATGCCAATATGTATTTTTGAGGAATGATTTATTACGTAAGTCCTTACAACCTCCTTATGACGGTCCGTATAAAGTCATAAGTAGGAGAAATAAGACGTTTGTTATCCAGGTAGAGAATAAAGAAGTAAATGTATCGATAGATAGATTGAAACCGGCATATGTAATTAATAACGATATGGAAACTACAGACGAAAATACTGTAAACAGTTTACCTAGTAAATACCGGCAGAATGATTCCATATCGAATAACAATGACACTTCTTGCAAAATTATACCTGTGAAAACAACACGCAGTGGGCGGGTTGTAAAGAAGCCAGTGAGATTTGCCGATGCAGCGCTCTAGCCGCGTTCTGCGAATACAATAACACCTCACGCAGTAGGTATAATGTTGCAAGATATTTTATGCATTAATGTAATAGCATACGGTGTATTTTCCTATGTTATGTAAACTTAGTATTTCATTTTGGTCGCGATTGCGAAATTAATTCGCATTATAGTTTTATTTTTAGTACTTAAGTATCATGCATTTTTTTTTTACTTATTTACAATGTATTTCCTCCTTGTTTTGTATTGTATTATTTTCGAATAAAAGGGAAGGGGGAATGGTGTAGGTGCACATAATACCAGGTTGGATATCAACCTGTGCTGCCTTTGCGACTGATCGGAACGCAAGCGTGGCAGCGGCTGTGCCCGCGACTTGATAGATTGTAAGTTAGTCAATAAATATCCGTTAAGTAAATCACTTGTGTACTCAATTAAATATCCCCACTCACCGCAACCTTCAAGGTTATTAACTACATAAACCTAATACCTATAATGAGGGGTCAGAGCCTGAGCCTGAAGTATCTGGGGACTTAGAATAAAAGTATGAACTTTACTAGTTAGTATTAGAATAAGTAGTGTAAGGAATTTGCAACAAATAATTAAATAGTGTTAGTGGATATATGAGTGATTAATGTGAGACTAAAGTGTTGGTGGACTATCTCGAGGGGAAGGCATGTAGTGTATTGAAATATGAGGGTACACCTACAAAACCAGTCTGGATATGTCAGGTACGCAAGCACGTGTATTCTCCCGATTTTCGGCGGTTTTATCGGGATATAATAAAGACATTTATTCACTTACACAAACATACATAAGTAAATAAACATAGGTAATAACAAAATACATGTTTGTGCAGCAAAATGGATTAGGACTCAGCGAGGCCGCTGGTTTTCAGTCCCCAACCATAAACTTAAAGCTAACAATAACACTATCCTAACTTAGGAGCTAAAGAGTTCGCTGCCAACACGATTCAAATCAAGTTTTTGTGTAACAAATTAAATGGGCTTGATAGTGCTGAAATAAAGTTATAAAATAAAATGCATACATGTCAATATCAGTTGACTAAAGAGTTTGAAATTATTAATTATGATGAATTACTTATAAATTGGAATCATTCTGTTGGAATCTGTGTTCTATGTGACGTCAACGTGAAGTGAAGTCTATTTGCTTCAAAGGCAGACAAACGTCAGTTTTGTTTATATTTCGAAAGTTACATGTACTTAATTTACTTGAAAGATT
>JALPQI010002446.1:0-10000 GCA_025490895.1 Thaumatotibia leucotreta
TTAACCTAACCTAACCTAACCTAACCTAACCTAACCTAACCAAACCTAACCTAAACCTAACCTAACCTACCTAACCTAACCTAACAACCTAACCAACCTAACCTAACCTAACCTAACCTAACCTAACCTAACCCTAACCTAACCAAACCTAACCCTAACCTAACCTAACCAACCTAACCTAACCAAACCTAACCTAACCTAACCTAACCAAACCAAACCTAACCCAAACCTAACCTAACCAAACCAAACCTAAACCTAACCTAACCAAACCAAACCTAACCAAACCTAACCTAACCTAACCTAACCAAACCTAACCTAACCTAACCTAACCTAACCCTAACCAAACCTAACCTAACCTAACCTAACCTAACCAAACCTAACCTAACCTAACCTAACCTAACCTAACCTAACCTAACCTAACCTACCTAACCAAACCTAACCTAACCTAACCTAACCTAACCTAACCTAACCTAACCTAACCTAACCTAACCTAACCTAACCTAACCTAACCTAACCTAACCTAACCTAACCTAACCTAACCTAACCTAACCTAACCTAACCTAACCTAACCTAACCTAACCTAACCTAACCTACCTAACCTAACCTAACCTAACCTAACCTAACCTAACCTAACCTAACCTAACCTAACCTAACCTAACCTAACCTACCTAACCTAACCTAACCTAACCTAACCTAACCTAACCTAACCTAACCTAACCTAACCTAACCTAACCTAACCTAACCTAACCTAACCTAACCTAACCTAACCTAACCTAACCTAACCTAACCTAACCTAACCTAACCTAACCTAACCTAACCTAACCTAACCTAACCTAACCTAACCTAACCTAACCTAACCTAACCTAACCTAACCTAACCTAACCTAACCTAACCTAACCTAACCTAACCTAACCTAACCTAACCTAACCTAACCTAACCTAACCTAACCTAACCTAACCTAACCTAACCTAACCTAACCTAACCTAACCTAACCTAACCTAACCTAACCTAACCTAACCTAACCTAACCTAACCTAACCTAACCTAACCTAACCTAACCTAACCTAACCTAACCTAACCTAACCTAACCTAACCTAACCTAACCTAACCTAACCTAACCTAACCTAACCTAACCTAACCTAACCTAACCTAAACCTAACCTAACCTAACCTAACCTAACCTAACCTAACCTAACCTGGATGAGTAGAGATACGACCCTTAGTAGCCCCGGCTCGAAAACTCGCGCGGGAAGACACCGTATGGAGGTCACCCGAAATTTGGACGACATCGTAACGCAACTGAAACAAAACAGGAGCGTTACGAAGTCGAACAAAATGACAATACTCAAAGCTGTCGAAGCCATACGCGATGCCACAGACAGATTTACCAGCGAAATGGAGGTTATCGGCGTAGAACGCGTTAACAAATCACCCGCTCCACAGACACAAGAACCAACAATAGATGCAGCTCAGCTGAAAAAAGATATTATCGCTGGGGTGCAAGCTGAAATCTCTAAAATGCGCGCCGAGCAGCAGGCCCTGAAAGAGATTGTCTTGAAGTCTGTTAGCAATGTAGCGAGCCAAGTGCTCGATGATAATGAAATTCGTGAATCATTTTCATCGGTAGTCAGCAGAGGCAGAAACAGAAGGCACAGAACCGAGGCTGCACTGGCGGCGGCAGCGGGACCGAGTCGTGAGGACGACATGGCCACACCCGCCGTTGGAAGACCTTATAAGCCCAGAGTAAGCCGAACAAATGTGCCTTCTTCCCCACCGACAGATTTCGTAGTCCTGCTCGAGTCTATCGACCCTAGACATGACGGCAAGGATGTCCTAAAGGAAATCAAAAACAAGGTAGACGTAGTCGATATCGGAATCGGCATTAAGAGCGTGAGAGAGACTCGCAACAACAAGGTGCTTATCAGTTGCGAGTCCAATGATGATAGGAAGAAGCTCAGTGCGGCTATAAAAGCCAAAACACCTAACATTACTGTCCAGGAGCCTAAACTGCGCAATCCTAACCTGCGGATTATTGGCGTCATCTCGGAATACGCGAACGCGAAAATCGAGGACGCCATAATCAGACAAAACAACAGTCTACTGGCAGGGATCGCAGAGGGCAGTAAGACAGTTAGGTATGTACGAACAGCCAAAGGCCGAAATGACGCGGTCAAAAATGTCATTGTCGAGGTCAGCCCGGAAGTGTGGGCTGCAACACAGAACCAGAAGGTGAAGATTGGTTTTCAGTCTGTGCTGGCAGTCGATCAGTCCCCAGTTGTCCAGTGCTACAAGTGTCACGGATATGGACACCGCGCAACAGACTGCAAATCAGAGCACAAATGCGCCTATTGTGCTGGCAATCACGACACTCGCAGCTGTAACATCCGCGAAGCCGCACCGTGCTGCATAAACTGCATCAACAGTGGCAGGGACCACAAGCATTATGCCTTTAGCCAATCGTGCACTGAATGGGTAAAGTGGGACCGCATAGCCAGACAGGCTATACGGTACTGCTAAGGGCGTCCCAAAGGTCAATAATAACAGGAACCTAACTGCTGTTCAGTGCAACCTAGGCAAAGGGCACAACGCAATGCAAGAACTGATACAGAGCGCCAAGCAGTACGAATACGATGTCGTGTTCATCACCGAGCCGTTTGTAGGGAACAAAACTACTATGAGCGGCTTTGATGAATACGACATCTATCAATATGCCAACGGATGTAACAGGGTAAAAGCCTGCTTAGGCATTCGGAAAAAGTTGGGTAACTACATTGGAATTACCCAACATGCCACCACCAACCTTGCCACTGTTCAGCTTTCGCTGCCGAATAGGAAATTGCTACTTACGTCTGTCTACGTGGAGCCCGGTGAGGATCCATCCAATACGCTGAACCATCTTGAGCAAATGCTTAAATCATACCCAAATACCGATCACATTATTTGTGGGGACTTGAATGGATGGCATTCATCATGGGGCTCCACGAAGAACAATGATAGAGGAAGAGCAATAATGGACTTATGCATTGCGAACGACCTAGTGGTTTGCAATACAGGCAACGAGGCCACATTCCAGACCGTAACTCATGGACAAATTCGAACATCCATAGTGGACCTCACTGTAGCAACCATGGGGATAGCAAATAAGATCCTGGACTGGAAGGTGAATCATAACATTGTGACCTCCTCGGACCACCATGGAATACAATTTAACATTGATATCAGCCTGGCAAAATCGAAACCAAAAGCATCCATATCAACCTACAAATATAACACGGAGAGGGCAAACTGGAACAACTTTGAGGACGAATTAAAGAAAAATATTGAGCATGCCAAACTTAACAATAATGCTAACATAGAAACTTACACAACCGAAGAAATAGAATCGTACATAACTAAACTCACAACAATTATAGCTAGAACATCTGATAAAATCTTTACACGTAAAGTACCACACAAAAGAGCTATATGGTGGACTGAGGAGCTCACGAATATGAAAAAGCAGGTCATTCACCTTCATCACCGCCTCCAAGATTTAAAGCGCGGAAAGAAAGATCTCACCAACATAATAAACGAGCTGACACAAGCCAAAGCCGAATATGCGCAAAGAATACGCACGACCTCTACAGAACACTTTAGGGAGTTCTGTAAGAACCAGGGCAGAGACGATGTTTGGTCGATCACAAATCGCCTTCTTAAAAACACTCCGCAGCCACAACCACCAGCTACCTTAAAAATCAGTGGTAATAGGTACACAACAAGTATTCAGGACACAGCAGAAAAACTAGCTGAAAAATTCTTCCCCGAAGACTCCATCTCAGCAGATACAGCGTACCACGCACAAATCCGAAACAAAATAAACGCTCACATTACACAAAATAACAATGACACCGCTGATGAACCACCATTCACGACATCAGAGTTAGTAGAGGTGATAAGCAGCATGAGCCCAAAAAGAGCCCCAGGGTTAGACAATCTTACAGCGGACATTTGTAAGCACGTTATAATGGTCTACCCTGCACAAATGACAAAACTGTACAACAGGTGTCTACAGCTCCATTATTTCCCCAACAACTGGAAAATTGCCTTCATAAAAACGATACCGAAACCTGGCAAAGACAACTACAAGGACGTGTCTGCCTACAGACCCATAGGGCTGATAAACGTGTTCGGCAAGGTTTTAGAAAAACTGGTTGCAAAAAGGCTCACTTACTTTCTGCGTACTCATAATGCTTGTAGCCAGCATCAGTATGGTTTTAAAGAGCAGAAATCAACAACAGATGCCCTCCACAACGCTATCAATTTAATAAGAAAGTACAAAGCTGAACACAAGCTCGTTACTGCCATCTCCCTGGACATTGAAGGAGCTTTTGACCATGCCTGGTGGCCAGCCCTCCTGAACCAGCTTATCAAGGTACAGTGTCCCAGCAACATATTCGGCATTATATGTAGCTACCTCAATGATAGGAAAGTCACGGTAAACTATGCGGATGCTACCTTCACAAAGGAACAGTCGCTCGGGTGTGTCCAGGGTTCGGTTCTGGGACCAATATTCTGGAACACAATCGTGGACACGCTCCTGGACTCTCCTTTGCCTGAGGGTAGCCATCTGCAAGCATACGCCGATGACATATTACTTATATGCACTGGAGCCGACAAGAACGAACTGGAGCAGAAAACAAATACCATACTTGGGAACATACAACAATGGGGGGTTAACAACAAACTCAAATTTGGAGCACACAAAACAGTAATGATTACACCAACCAACAGAGCAAAAGCAGCAAGAATAGTAATGGACAACACACCAATCCCATTCAGCGAACAATTTAAACTCCTAGGAATAGCAATAGACCAGAATCTAAACTTCATTAAGCACACTGAATATGCAATTAATAAGGCACTCAAAATATATAAACGGTTATGCATCTTCATAAGACCAACATGGGGGGTACATTCTGAAAATATAAAAATTATTTACCGTCAGGTTATAGAACCAATCATAACCTACGCTGCAGAGATTTGGCACTCGGCCGTAAACTACAGAAAAGTCGAAAACGCCTTGCTAAGTCTCCAGCGTGGGTTTGCAATCAAAATTGTACACGGATTTCGAACCCTCCCTACTATCGGAGCAATTGCGCTTGCTGGCCTCACACCTCTCCCACTGAAAATAAAAGAAGTGGCATCGCTGGAGAACACTAAAAGGACTCGCACAACGGAATTCCTACCCGAAGACATACTATACGACAAGAGAATTCCAGTGGAGGACCTCATGCATCCAGCACAAAGAGCTGAGATTGACTATAAAGAGGTGTACACTCAGCAAGACCTGGACCCTTTTTACACTGCCGATATGACCAGAATCTTTACAGACGGGAGTAAACATGATGATGCTGTGGGTGCAGCTGTAGTCATCTACCATCCGGACGGCAGGGAAACAATAAAGAAGTACAAACTGCATAGCAGTTGCACCGTGTTTCAGGCCGAGTGCCTGGCGATTGAGAAAGCCTGCCAGCTATGCCAGGCACTCGGACTGAAACAATCAACTGTGTTCTCTGACTCCAGGGCTGCGCTCCAAGAGCTTAAATGCAGGAGTAGCACAAATGCCACTATCAGCAACGCCCAAAAAGTAATTGCACAAATCAAACGACTCGGCAATGAAATAGAATTTTCATGGATTAAAGCTCATAACGGTTTACTGGGTAATGAGGCTGCTGACGTTGCAGCAAAACACGCGGCAACGTTACATAAGCAGCCTGACTACTGCAGATTCCCTCTTTCCTACCACAGGAAACACCTGCGCATGGAGCACATGAATAAACAGGAACAGGCATACCAGGACAGCACAACAGGACTTCACTTAAAAACATGGCTTCCCACGGTACAAAACATTAATACATTGAGAAAACACACACCTATTTTATTCCACTTGACGCAAGTACTTACCGGCCATGGATACAATAAAGTTTATCTGAACAGACACAAAATCACACAGGACAACACTTGCCCATGCGACAGCTCCACGCCACAAACTTTTAAACACCTTTTAGAGAATTGCCCCAAATACAGTGCGAAACGAATAAACCATGAGCTTCTTTGCAGCATACAGAAAGTTAGTCCGTACAATTTAGAACAGCTACTAGAAAAAGAGAGTACATTGGAATCTTTCGTAAAATATGTAACCTATATTGTAAACACCCTCAAGAAATTTAATAATACGTAACCGTCTAATAACAATAGTTTAGAAAACACAAAAGTTGAAATAAACACAGATAAATAAATAAAACAGAATTACACAGGTAGCCCGTATCCAACAGCGGGAACCTAACGTTTACGTCTAACAGTCGCCCGTATCCCTCGCGGGGGCTGTTAGTACTAACAACCGACTTTATATTAAAAAAAAAAAAAAAAAAAAACCTAACCTAACCTAACCTAACCTAACCTAACCTAACCTAACCTAACCTAACCTAACCTAACCTAACCTAACCTAACCTAACCTAACCTAACCTAACCTAACCTAACCTAACCTAACCTAACCTAACCTAACCTAACCTAACCTAACCTAACCTAACCTAACCTAACCTAACCTAACCTAACCTAACCTAACCTAACCTAACCTAACCTAACCTAACCTAACCTAACCTAACCTAACCTAACCTAACCTAACCTAACCTAACCTAACCTAACCTAACCTAACCTAACCTAACCTAACCTAACCTAACCTAACCTAACCTAACCTAACCTAACCTAACCTAACCTAACCTAACCTAACCTAACCTAACCTAACCTAACCTAACCTAACCTAACCTAACCTAACCTAACCTAACCTAACCTAACCTAACCTAACCTAACCTAACCTAACCTAACCTAACCTAACCTAACCTAACCTAACCTAACCTAACCTAACCTAACCTAACCTAACCTAACCTAACCTAACCTAACCTAACCTAACCTAACCTAACCTAACCTAACCTAACCTAACCTAACCTAACCTAACCTAACCTAACCTAACCTAACCTAACCTAACCTAACCTAACCCAACCCAACCTAACCTAACCTAACCTAACCTAACCTAACCTAACCTAACCTAACCTAACCTAACCTAACCTAACCTAACCTAACCGTCTAATGAGGATAGGGAAAAATTACGTGCAGCGATCAAAGCCAAAACGGCCAGTATAACCGTCGACGTGCCCAAACAGCGTAACCCTAACCTAAGAATTATTGGCGTCGTCCCGGAGTACGCGAGTACAAAAATTGAGGATGCCATAATTAAACAGAACTCTGGATTATTGGCTGGTGTCGCGGAGAACAACAAATCTATCAAATACATACGCACTGCAAAAGGCCGAAATGACTCAGTAAAAAATGTTATTGTTGAAGTCAGCCCGCAAGTGTGGGCTGCAACACAGGGTCAGAAGTTAAAAATCGGATTTCAATCCGTGCTGGCGGTAGACCAATCACCGATAATACAATGTTTTAAGTGCCACGGATTCGGACATCGCGCAACGGAGTGTAAATCTGAGTATAAATGTGCCTACTGCGCTGGTGACCATGACACACGCAGCTGCAGCACTCGAGAGACTGCACCGTGCTGCATTAATTGTGTCAACAGTGACAGGGACCACAGGCACTACGCATACAGTCAAGCTTGCAGTGAATGGATCAAGTGGGACCGTATAGCCAGACAGGCTATACGGTACTGCTAAAGGCGTCCCAAAGATTGATCATAACAGGACAATTTCTGCTTTGCAATGCAACTTGGGAAAAGGCAGCAACGCTTTGCAGGAACTTATACAGTGTGCCAAGCAATGCGAATATGATGTCATATTCATCACCGAGCCGTTTGTAGGAAATAAAAGTACTATGAACGGCATTGATGAGTATGACATATATCAGCATGCTGATGGAAATAACAGGGCCAAAGCCTGTATAGCTATCCGCAAAAAGCTGGGTAACTATATTGGAATCACCCAATGCGCGACTACAAATCTTTGCACCGTCCAACTCTCACTCCCAAGCAAAAAGTTACTACTTACCTCTGTTTATGTGGAGCCCGGTGAGGACCCATCCAACACACTCGACCACCTGGAGCAAATGCTCAAGATGTACCCAAATAATGACCATATTATTTGCGGGGACCTGAACGGATGGCATACAGCATGGGGCTCCACTAAGAATAATGACAGAGGTAGAGCTATAATGGACCTCTTAATAGCAAACGACCTCGTGGTTTGCAATACAGGTAATGAGGCCACTTTCCAGACGGTAACGCACGGACAAATAAGAACATCCATAGTGGACCTCACTGTAGCAACCATGGGGATAGCCAACAAGATCCTTGACTGGAGGGTGAATCCTGGCGTTGTGACCTCTTCGGACCACCGTGGAATACAATTTAAAATAGACACTAATTTGATAAAAACGAAATCTAAAACATCTATATCGACTTATAAATATAATACCGAAAGGGCTGACTGGAATAAATTTGAACAGGAACTAAAGGAAAATATGGAGCACACTCATCTAAACGACGTTAACATAGATACCTTAACAACAGAAGAAATAGACACATACATATCAAAATTCACAACAATTATAACCAAAACATCAGACAAAATCTTCACACGCAAAACACAACACAAGAGAGCCATATGGTGGACCGAGGAGCTCACTAATATGAAAAAGAAGGTCATTCACCTCCACCACCGCCTTCAAGATTTGAAACGTGGTAAGAAAGATCTCACCAGTATAATTAGCGAATTGACACATGCTAAAGCAGAATATGCGCAGAAGATACGCTCTACTTCTACAGAACACTTTCGGGAGTTCTGCAAGAGCCAGGGTAGAGACGATGTCTGGTCAATCACAAACCGCCTTCTCAAAAGCACTCCACAGCCACAACCACCAGCAACCTTAAAACTCAACAATAATAAGTACTCAACTAGCATACAGGACACTGCAGAAAAACTGGCCGAAAAATTCTTTCCTGACGATTCCCTCACTGCAGACACAGCATACCACACCCAAGTAAGAAATAAGATCAACATGAATATTAACCAAAATAACAATAACATCGCTAATGAACCGCCTTTTACTACATCGGAGCTTGTAGAGATAATAAACAACATGAGTCCAAAAAGAGCCCCAGGGATAGACCACCTTACAGCGGATATTTGCAAACACGTAATTATGGTCTACCCTGTTCAAATGACGAAACTATATAACCGATGTCTACAGCTTCATTATTTCCCCAACAACTGGAAAGTTGCTTTTATTAAAACGATACCGAAACCTGGCAAAGACAATTACAGGGACGTCTCTGCCTACAGACCCATAGGGCTGATAAACGTGCTGGGCAAAGTCCTAGAAAAACTAATCGCGCAACGACTCACATATTTTTTGCGTACTCACAACGCTTGCAGCCAGCAGCAGTATGGGTTCAAAGAGCAGAACTCTACCACAGATGCTCTTCACAACGCTGTCAACCAAATAAGAAAGTACAAAGCTGAACACAAGCTGGTTGCGGCTATTTCACTGGATATTGAAGGAGCCTTTGACCATGCTTGGTGGCCAGCCCTCCTCAACCAGCTCATCAATGTACAGTGTCCCAGCAACATATTTGGCATTATACGCAGCTACCTCACGCATAGGAAAGTCACATTAAACTATGTGGATGCTACCTTCACAAAGGAACAGTCGCTCGGGTGTGTCCAGGGTTCTGTTCTGGGACCAATATTCTGGAACACAATCGTGGACACGCTATTGAATCTTCCTTTGCCTGAAGGTAGCCATCTACAGGCGTATGCTGATGATGTGCTGCTGATATGTTCTGGAGGTAATGTTAACGAACTGGAGCAGAAAATAAACGGGATACTTGATAGCATTCACCAGTGGGGAAATAACAATAAACTCAAATTTGGAGCTCATAAAACGTCGATGATCACGCCAACTGTAAAAGCAAAATCAGCAAAAATCATAATGAACCACACACCCATCCCATTT
>JALPQI010002446.1:15000-93189 GCA_025490895.1 Thaumatotibia leucotreta
AAGGCGAACAAAGACTGTATAAAAACCAACATAAAAGCCATTCGTGATGCAACGCTTAGGTTTACGAGCGAGTTACAGGTTCTTGGCGTTGCGCAGGATGTGGTACAAACCACGGCACCTGCGCATACACCCATGATAGACCCTGTAAAATTAAAAAATGATATCATAGCCAGTGTTCAGATGGAAATGTCCAAAATGCGTGCCGAACAAGTAACCATTCGGGAGATGATATCGGCCGCAATTGGCAACGACAAGCCGGCAACGGACAACACAAGCACTGACGCTGACACGTTCGCCACAGTAGTTGGCAGAAAAAATAGCAGGAAACCGCGCACTGCCGCTGCATTCGCGGCCTCGGGCGCTGTCACCGGCGCGACACAGGATGACGATCTGAGCTCACCTGCCGTTGGTAGACCCTATAAGCCGCGAGCTAACAGAACAACTGCGACACCGCCAGCCACGAACTTCGCAGTCGTCCTGGAATCAATCGACCCCAGAGAAGACGGCAAAGAAGTTCTCAGACAAATAAAGGAGAAGATAGACGTTGTCAACATTGGCATCGGAATAAAAAGCGTCAGGGAAACTAAAAACAAAAAGATAGTTATTAATTGCGACTCAAATGAGGACAGGGAGAAATTAAGCACTGCTATTAAATCCAAAACAAAAAACATAACCGTTGGGGTGCCAAAGCTCCGCAACCCATCTCTGCGTGTCATTGGTGTCATACCAGAATACGCCAGCACAAAAATCGAGGATGCCATGACCAAGCAAAATGCAAGGCTCCTAGAAGGCATTGACGCGGAAAACAAACACATAAAGTATGTTCGAGCAGTCAAGGGACGCAACGACTCCGTAAAAAATGTAATCGTCGAAGTCAGTCCACAAGTGTGGACAGCGATGAAAGATCAGAAAGTAAGGGTGGGATACCAGTCAGTAGCTGTGGTAGACCAATCCCCTGTCCTCCAATGCTACAAATGCTTCGGATATAGTCATCGTGCATCTGAGTGTAGGTCTAGTATGAGGTGTGGCCACTGCGCTGATCAGCACGATACGCGCAGTTGTAGCAGGAAAACAGATGCTCCCAGCTGTGTGAACTGTGTAAACAGTGACAGGGATTACAGACACTGCGCGTATAGTCAGTCCTGTCCTGAGTGGATGAAGTGGGACCGTATAGCCAGATCGGCTATACGATACTGCTAAGGGCGTCCCACAGCATCACACAAACAGGATACATGATCTCATTGCTGTACAATGCAACTTAGGTAAAGGGTATAATGCGACGCATGAGCTTATACAATGTGCTAAGAAATACAAGTACGATGTTATGTTCATCACGGAGCCCTATGTAGGCAACCAGCATATTATGAAGAACATCGACGGGTATGACATATACCAGTACGGAGACATCAACAATAGAGCTAAAGCCTGTATAGCCATGAATAAGAAGATTGGCAATTATATAGGCATTACACAGCACGCTACCACCAATATTGTCACCGTACAGCTCACTATGGGATCCAGAAGGCTACTCCTAACAAGTGTTTATGTAGAACCCAACGAAGACCCTCACAGCACACTGAATCACCTGGAACAATTTGTTAAATCTCATACCAACGCAGAGCACATAATATGTGGTGACATGAATGGGTGGCACGTCTCGTGGGGCTCAGCGAAGAATAATGACCGGGGCAGAGAAATCTGTGATCTTGCAATCATGAACGACCTCGTGGTCTGTAACATAGGCAATGCGGCTACTTTTGAAACGATAACGCACGGCCAAGTCAGGTATTCAATAGTGGACCTCACTCTGGCGTCTCTAGGTATGGCGAACAATGTTGCGGACTGGAAGGTCAACCCAGACATAGTGCCTACCTCGGACCACCATGGGATAGAATTCAAAATAAAAATAAACAGTGAGAAGGCAAAAAAGACTAGTTCAACATCAACATATAAGTACAATACGGAAAGGGCCAACTGGACAAACTTCACAGAAGAACTAAAAACAAACATTGATAGCATTGGATTGGAACATATTGACATTGACTCACTCGACACTGACGGAATTGACAGATACATCACAGACCTGACGAAAGCACTGACAAATACTTGTGACAATATGTTCCAACGCAAAGCACCACACATCAAAATCCCATGGTGGACCGAGGAGCTAACCAACAAAAAGAAAAACGTTATACACCTACACCACCGCTTACAAGACCTTAAAAAAGGCAGAAAAGATCTGACCAACATTGTTCGCGAACTTGCCGAAGCGAGAGCCGAGTATGCGCAAAAAATCCGCACCACTTCCACGGAACATTTTCGCGACTTTTGCAAAAGTCAAGGCAAAGACGATGTTTGGTCAGTCACCAACCGTTTACTAAAGCACGCACCTCAACCACAACCGCCCGCCACATTGAAAACAGATAGCGGAGTATACACTACAACCACCACAGATACTGCCGAAAAGCTTGCTTCAAAGTTCTTTCCAACAGACTGTCCCACAGATGATACACCATACCACCAACAAGTAAGACAATCCGTAGATAATGACATTATCAACATTAACAATTTTGATATAGAAAACGACGAGCCACTATTCAATGCACAAGAAATCATAGGCATCGCTAAAGACATGAGCCCAAAACGGGCGCCAGGCCTGGACCACTTCACAGCTGACATCTGCAAACGCTACATTGAATGTTACCCTGAAGCCATCACAAAACTATATAACCGGTGTCTAAAACTAGAATATTTCCCTAAATCCTGGAAAATAGCATACATCCGCACTATCCCAAAACCCAACAAGACCAATTATACAGAAACCTCAGCCTTCAGACCCATCGGCCTTATCAATGTCTTTGGGAAAATATTAGAAAAACTCATTACCATTAGATTAACTTATCACATGCAAATAAATAACACCTGCAACAACAATCAGTATGGCTTCAGGGAACAACGATCTACAACTGATGCACTTTGCAGTGCCATCGATAAACTTAAATACTATAAAAACAACAACCGTTTAGCAATTGCCATTTCACTCGACATCGCAGGTGCATTTGACAACGCCTGGTGGCCTGCACTGCTAAAAAGGCTATCAGATGTAAACTGCCCCAAAAATATCCTAAAAATAATCTGCAGCTACCTTACGGATCGCACCATAATGCTGAACTATTCAGATGCTACAATAACGAAAAGGCAGTCCAGAGGATGTGTCCAGGGATCAGTTCTTGGACCCATCTTCTGGAACACCATCGTGGACACTTTGTTGGAGCAGAACATTGCAGACAATAATCACATCCAAGCATACGCTGATGATGTCTTATTGATCTGCTCAGGCAAGGACGTAAAAGAATTAGAAAACAATGCCAACAACTTACTAGCAATGGTTTATGAATGGGGGAAAAATAACAAGCTGGAGTTTGGTCCGTTAAAGACAAAAATGATCGCGTACACGCCGAAAGCTAAAGCTGCTAGAATCCATATGAATAATGTCTTAATACCGTTTGATACACATTTTAAGCTACTAGGAGTTATAGTCGACGAACGCTTAAATTTCATTAGGCACACGGAATATATTATTGGCAAGGCGCAGCGCATTTACAAGAGGTTGTGCATCTACATCAAACCCACGTGGGGTGTGCATGCCGCCAATATAAACACCATCTACAGGCAGGTCATCGAACCTATAATCACTTATGCGGCTGAAATTTGGTGGCATGCCACCAAATACAAGAAAGTTTGCAACACCCTGTTAAGTCTGCAACGCGCCTTTGCTATTAAGATATTACACGGATTCAGAACATTGCCCACAATCCCCACCATTGCGTTGGCCGGACTTACACCACTCCCTGATAAGGTCAAGTTTGTGGCATCTACTGACAACGTAAAACGCACATTAATCACCGAATACTTGCCGCATGACGTCACATACGATAAGAGAGTACCGGTTACCGAGCTCTTACACCCGGCTCGACGACCACACATAGTACTGAATGAGGTAAATAATGGAAACGAACTGGAGCCCTACTACTCCACCGACATGCATCGCATCTACACAGATGGTAGCAAACATGATGGAGTGGTAGGGGCGGCAGTTGTTATCCATCATCCCGATGGGCGAAGCACAAAAAAGAAATTCAAGCTGCACAATAGCTGCACAGTTTTCCAGGCCGAGTGTCTGGCAATAAAACAAGCGTGTCACTCCTGCCTGATGCTCGGCTTGGAGAAAGCAACAATATTTTCTGACTCCAAAGCTGCGCTCATGGAACTTGCCAACCGGAATAGCACGAACGCTATTATCAACATGGCACATAAAAGCATCGTGCACATACGGGAGAAGGGACACACTATCGACTTCTGCTGGATCAAAGCACATGTTGGTCTTCTCGGCAACGAGGAGGCTGACATGGCTGCGAAATCAGCTGCAGCACTCCATAAACCACCAGATTACACCAAATTTCCATTATCATACCATAAAAAGAACCAATTTTCAGAAATATTAAGAACCCAGAATCTCACATACACCACTTGCACAACAGGAACACATATCAAACAATGGCTACCTACAATAGAAAGTATAAAAATATTTAGACAACATTTTGAATTCACGTTCCAAATAACACAAATAATTACAGGCCACGGATACAACAAGTCTTATCTTCAACGTCATCACATCACTGACACGAATGCGTGTCCATGTGATGACGATACGCCACAAACAATAAAGCACCTAATGGAAAGCTGTCCTAAATACTCTTCGCCTAGACTGACTCATGAAGTGCTGTGTGGGATTCACAACATCAACCCGTACAACATTCAAGAATTAATAGCAAAAGAAGAGACAAAAGCATCATTCACAAAATTCTGCAATTATATAATAAATAGTCTTAAGAAGTTCAACAACACATGATTAATAAAAATGCAGAGTTAATATAGTAAAATAGTGTATTATACATACAGAGAAACACATAACATATTAAAGTCAAATAATATAAAAGGTTGCCCGTATCATCCACGGGAACCTACTCACAGTTCAATGTCCAATGGTCGCCCGTACCATTAGCGAGGGCCATCGGTACTATCTACAGTTTAAACCTAAAAAAAAAAAAAAAAAAAAAAAAAAAAAAAAAAAAAAAAAAAAAAAAAAAACCTAACTCTGAACCTAACCTAACTCTGAACCTAACCTAACTCTGAACCTAACCTAACTCTGAACCTAACCTAACTCTGAACCTAACCTAACTCTGAACCTAACCTAACTCTGAACCTAACCTAACTCTGAACCTAACCTAACTCTGAACCTAACCTAACTCTGAACCTAACCTAACTCTGAACCGTACCTAACCTCTATATTTTGGAAACGTACTGTATGTTTCTACAAAAATCTTAACATCGCGATCTAACTTCTATTTTTTATTTTACAAGCGCCATCTATCGACAGAAGCAGTTTTACTTTACCAAAATAATGTAAATGAGCTTACCTGTTAGCGAGTTTCTTTTTCATAGCAATTACAGAGACATGCCAGTTTGTATGTATATAGATCGGGCATACAGGGTGATCATTTCAAATGGGTCATTATAGAGGTTTTGGAAACCACAACCCACAGCCAATTCTCGTCTAAGTAAGTACGATGATGTCGAGCTTAGCAAAAACGAACATACATATACAGGACATACAGGGTGATCAATCCAGATGAGTCAGTGTGGAGCTTGTAGAAACCATGACATAAAAAAAAAAAAAAAAAAAAAAAAAAAAAAAAAAAAAAAAAAAAAAAAAAAAAAAAAAAACTGCATTAATGAACTTGCAAAGAAAAATAGGTTTACGTATACTCGACCCAGGAATCAAACCTGAACTTGATAATGATATCGGAATTTAATAAAATGCATAGTTTTTAAGCAATTTTTATTTTTATTTTTCAATACCTACTTTAGTGCCGTAAATCGTAAGTCGTACACATGGGTTCCAAAGAATAGATTTCGATATCTATCATAGGCAAATTTTTTTTTTTTTCAAAGTCCAGTTTTGATTCATGGGCCAACACGTATGTCTGCAAGTATAGAATGCAAATTTTTTTTAATTTTTTTTATGTCATGGTTTCTACAAGCTCCACACTGACTAATCTGGATTGATCACCCTGTATATCCTGTATATGTATGTTCATGTTACGAATTCGTTATATTTCAGTTCATGTATTAAGCCTGCATCAAGCAGAGTCGGAACCAGTTTGTTTCAAAATGGATTTATACAAAGTTTAGCGCCCTTTTTATTTTGTGTCCAATCATTTTGCATGTGCCCCCATCAAATGCATATACTATGAGGGTGCTTATATTTCTGTTTTTATGTGCTTTGATAGTTGTTTTTTATTCAAGAACCCAATCTCAAGAACTTTGTTATAGTCATAATTTCGTCTTGCAAGTAAACGCTTAGACAAGACGACACCACGACGTCTACCGTGGAGCAGCGTAAGTATATAGTTCTATTTTGCCCTTAATGAGCTAAGTACGCACTTGACTTACCCTATATAGATTACGTTTTATCGGGATTGGAATTTTCAAATTTATATTAATCAAATGGCAGAGGACGGATCACCGCGCTTTGTTCCTTTAACTCTCTCGTAGAACTGTGCACGCTGTCGCACACACTCGTAATGTCTACTAGCGCTCATTAATGGTTTTTTCATTTTTAAATAAAAGTTTTTGCTATTTTGTGAAATAATAATAATTTAGCAATACATGCTTTAAGTCAATACCTTTAGCGACCAAATTGCACCTTTCACAAAATGCACCAAAGCGGGTAATTCGTTTCACTGCTTTGAGACAACAGTGAAAGCCATGCATATGTCTTCTGAAGCTTCAGTGATGATTTTGCAATGTATCAGAATAAATTCGGAGAACAATTAACAAAATGAAATAATTTTAAGTTACAAGAATTCCAGTTATTGTTTACAATTTCAGTCTAGAGCAAAGGGCGATGCAAATGACTGCAGAGCTTAATTATTATTGACATTCCGCTAGTAGGCTGGTTATTTTTTTTATTACTGTTTTACAATTTTGGTCTAGTGCCATTTTTAAAGTTGGAACAGTTAACTCCATCCTGTGGAGAGTAGCATCACAAACGAAGTACTTGATAATCATACTAGATGTCGCTATAGTACCTTACATACGTTATCTATGCTTGAACCTTGATTATTGAATGTTATTTGGTAACCACGCATGTAATGAACTTAGAATAGTAAGACGTAAGATAGACTGTTGATGTTGTAGACGGTTGACTATTTTAGTAATAATATTTCTTTTTTGACTGGGATTACTTGTTTCACTCTTTGTAGCTTGTACACATCAGTCTAACAAGCTATTATTGAATGTTAGTTAGTACAACAGGTCAACTAACCATCACCAGGCCAGAAAAGCTTACGATTCCATCTCGAGGTAGTTTAACACACAAAATAATTAGCCTAAGTGGCACAATGTGCCAGTTTACTGGCTGGCTTAGCTTTAGCTCTGAAATTGATTCCTGCCATTTATTTGATTAATAAAGTCAGAGTCTTGTACAGTCTTGGACAAAAAGCATTTGCAAATAAACTTTAATACCTATCTGGTATCAAGTGGTAAGAAAATCACAGGTACCTTACGCCATCCTGTGGCGAGTAGTGTAACTATATTAGTATCTTTTAACTGTCATAGGTGGCGCCAGTAGTGTTGCATCTATCGTGTCTTTTAATAAATCTTAAGTGGTAAAGGAGAAGGGGTTCAGGTTCATAATAAAATAAACTTATAATAATGCTTAACTTCTATTATTTTACTAACATTATATTTATTTCATACAAATTATGTGCAACATATTATGTAAACTACGCAAAGCACAAAAATATACTTTCGTTTCATTGTATTAACCAAAACTGTGTGCATTTTTTTAATTCACCTTATTTTACACATTCACCTTTTTGTACTCGAACGTATTTCCTTCTATGATCTAGTTTTGTATTTAATTATACTTACAAACTCCAGTTCCGCTGGTAGTAGATACCAAGAACATAATAATTATACTGTAAAGCTTCCACACTTGTTGGGTAAGGATCGTCATACAAATTGGTAAACATTCTCGCGACGGCGCAGCGGTGTGCCGCGCAAGCCTCGAATATAATTAAAATAAATAGCTGTCGAGCGTGAGTCCGCCGCGCGCCGCCAGCGCCACACGCATACACGTAGTTTGCGTAGGTAAACAAAATGATAAATAACAGTTGTTCTTTTTTATTTTCATTAAATGTAAGGCAGGCTTATTTAGGTTAAATTTATTTAATTTATCTAAGAAACTAGTGTCTTACCAAGAGGTAAGAACTGGTTATTGATAATGACTGACCACGACTACTGCAAGTGAATTGCAACCATCATTACATCCTTATGTTACTTATTTTGACAGGTTATTGTTTACGTGAGGTGGAAGTACTAGTGTGCAACATTTTATTATTTTTAGATATCATGTTTCTTAGTAACATTTACTATTTAAGAGCTACAAAACCGATATCCAAATGAAAGTAACGAAATTTTATTTTACAAAAAGTTTACGGGCTCAATTCCTGGGCCGAGTACACGTATTTTTGTAAGTGTAGGTATATGAATGCAGTTATTATTTTTACTAAAATCGATCTCATGGTTCCTAAGACAAGAATTTACTATCTTCTTTCCAAAACCGTCATACTGACCCATTTGGATTGATCACCCAGTATATATTATATTCCGCCGTGTACCGCGCACCGGGCGGTGCACGGCGTGCAGCGTGCAGCGCGTGCACAAACAAGTGCACGCCGCCGGCGCGGAGTGCCGACCGAAATAAATCCACCACAATGTGCATTGGCAGCGATCGCTGAATCAATCACCCCCTCCCCCTCCTCGCCCCCCGCTCCTCCCCCCCGGGTCCGCCGGCACCACGTGGCGCGGCCGCGGGGGTGATGCCCTCGTCCACAAACATGATCGAACTTGGAGCTTGCACTCCAGGCGTACCTACAGGCTAGATACTAGATGCTATACACATCATTATTTTATTAAGAGTAGGTACCTACTGGGTGCACTCACTTCTATTTCCTTATTATTATTATAGAAGTTGAAAACAATGTAAACTAACCTTGAATTCAAAATGACTTTCATTTCCAATGCACGTCATTAAATACTTTTAAATCTGTAATTATGTAAATATTTAATTGACATTACCAATAGATTATCCCAAACCACGAAAACAATGGAATAGATATAAATAGATTTCTTTAAACTGTTTATTTACATTGGTCGCAACTTCCTTGAATAAGCAAGCATATTTTACGAATATTAAATAAAACAATAATATTTAATATTCTTATTTTTTTTATTACATACCTAAAAAAATTAACAATTACATATAAAATGGGCCAAAGAATAGGCATAACTATTCAGCGTGGGAATGTAGCCCGCTTCATGGGCACCCTTCGGCTAGGGCTGTGGCTAGGGACAGATCTGGGGGACTCACGTTAGGTACTCGTATTTTGAATTTTTATGTATAATATTAATAATAGCTTTTAAGTTTTGTTAAAAAAAAGTTATTTACGAGTATGATGTAAATAAAGGTCGTAAAAAGGGCTTTAACTACATATTTATATTTTTAGGTATAGTACGGTCAAACTTTATTATATTAAACTCGCAAAGCATGTACCTTTGCAAGTAACTTAAAGGGAGACACCATTCCTTGTAATTTTTTGTACAAACTGTTAACAGAATAAAAAAAATGGATTTGAATGTAATATAGCTGCATTTTTGGTCTGTTGTTTAGACACAGAGTATAAAACTACATTTTGTACGCAAAAAATAGTTGTGCTAGCTACGTAGTACGTGAAAAACTGCGAAATATACGGTCATTTATTAGTTTTTGATTTTTTTTACAAAATCTTGCGTTTAGTAGTTTATGTTAGGAAGTGTTTAAAGATTAATAAATTTTCAACATGTTGAGCTAGCATGCATTACCGTAGATCTTACAGTTTCAGAGATTCGAGGCCTCTAAAAATACTCTTTTTTAACCGACTTCAAAAAGGAGGAGGCTTACAATTCGACGAAATCCTTGTTTTGTAAACTAGATAAAATTTTGAGTTTTGCTAACGTTTTCGGCTTAATATCGCCTCACCTAATTAATTATGCTACGAAAAACGTGCACTAATGACCTTACAGCGCACTTAGTATCCTAAAATCAGGTCAGTAACTTTGTAATTGAAATAGAAACGCGAAATTCAAAAGGCAGGAGGCCTGCTACCTAATTTTTTATACAAATCGCAGTTGCAAAGCTGCAATACGTTTAATGTTATCCTGACGTTTCGGGCATGACGTTACATCCAAACCGTTTCGGGAAAATGTCACGATAATATTAAACATAAGTTCACGCGATTAAGACCAATGATATATAAGTAAAGATACGTTATACTCTAACAAAATGCGCGAAATAAATACTTCACAGCATGCACCTACAATTTAGTGACAGTTGACATACACTTACCTTCACACTTCAAAATGCGTAAAAGAGAAGGCAAAATACATATACTCGTATTAAATAAACAAAAAAGAGACAACTAGCAACTGACAATCGCACATGAATTTTTGAGGCTGTTATTGATAAACATTGGTTTATCTTTGTTACTCTCGATCGCAAAGACCATAAGCTTGTCTCTTTCTCTAAGTCAGTCAAAAACGTCAAAATGGCGTCCTATTTATTTTCAATAAATAGTAAAATTGAAAAAAAATGTGATTCAGTTTAATTGGGCATAATGTGTGATTTTCAGGGCATTTTTGCATTTTATTTTGTAGTTTTCACTATTGTATAACATAAAATGACATTTTAGGGCGCAGTTCATGTGATTTGCGAGAACTCGGCAGTGGTACACACCTCTCGGTGGTCTGGGTACGACTAAGAGCGATTGTTAGAATTATCGTATTCTGAGCGCTTCAATTATAGAGCCGGTATAACATATCTTTACTTATTATATCATTGATTAAGACTCGTTAAATGATAATTGTGAAAGTTTAAATCAATGTAAGATGAAGATGTCGCGAAGACGGTAGCAAAGGGTGGTCTTGCTGGGCAGGGCAGGTCTCCACCAGGCAGGCCGCGGCCGCCGGGTACTTGGCGCCGGCGACGCAACTATTAATACTAGTAATATTTCATACCGCTAACTGATCTGGTCGAGACTTATATAAATAACGAGGTCGGCCGACATCGACGGCTGTGATTTACTCGCCGCGATAATTTTAGCGCGACGTTCGCGCGCCGCCGATCGGCCATATACGGTGTTAGCCGGCGCGTGCCACTGTCGATCTGTCGATGTCGTGTCGACGAGCAGGGATGGGACATCATCAATAATAGTACATTTCGATGCAAGTGCAAAAAAAAATTGTCCTAACTGTTGCGCCAAAACGAACTTTGCGCACGCTTCGCGCGCGGTAATTTCTCTTTTTGACGCACTTGTTATGAAAAAAATCATCCCTTCGTCTCGCACTAGTTAGGAAATGTACTATTTCGACGAGGGTGAAAGTTGGAGTCCGAGTGAAGCGAGGGTGACAATCACCCGAGTTAAAAAGAAGTTTTTACACGTGTATCGAACAACTTTTTTCAGAACAAGTGCCTTAAAAAGATAAATTAACGCACGTTAAGCGTGCGCAATGTTTACTTTTCCGCACTAGTTAGGAAAACCTTTTTCAGTACAGGTGGTGTTTTTTTAAGCACTAGTGCGAGAGGTGGTACATTTCTTGCCTGGACAAAACATCGGATGGCCACCTGTACTGAAAAACGTCGTATCGGTACACGTGCGTTTTAAAACTTGATTTTTTTTGCAATTGGACCGTGATGTACTATTTCTCAAACATGCAATAAAATATTGTTGTTATGTTCCTTTATGTTTGTTCATTGTTGGCTGCGACATATGACGTGTGACTAGGACAAGAGGTTGTTAATGGAATTCATTACAAATCTTGAAGGCTAGGCCGGCAAAGTGCTCTTTTTCAATTCCATTCCACACACATTTGTGGCACAGGCATCATGACATTCTGCCACTATGCAATTAAATTGATGTTTTGTTGTTTATTTTATTGCCTGTTTGAGAAAAGCACTATACATACCTCGACCGGAAACATGGGGTTGCCTGCCTCAGACCTATCCTGTCTATATGTCTTCGGCCGGCAACCCCTTTTGTCCCGGCCTCTATAGTAAGGTACTATTTTAGGTTCGTACCTTTAAAGGAAAAATCGAAATCTCTTAACCAAAGAATTAGATTGCGGCTGCACTGAGGCGGAGAGGAGCGGAGATGTGCAAAATTGGCCAATGAGACCGCATGACAGTGTTTCGAATTTTGAATTTGAAGAATGTAATTGGTCAATTTTGCACATCTCCGCTCCTCTCCGCCTCAGTGGAGCCGCACCCTTAGGGGGTCTCGAACATCCACACATGTAAGTTAGTTAGTTTCCTTAAAAAGATACGTAGTTAGCTACACACTGGCCATCTCCACATAGTCCACATACCTACTTTGGGATAGCACATGTTTATTGTGCTTAAACGTTTTAAGTAAAATCTAAAATTCATTTATTTGAAACCTTTACTGAAATATAAAAAAGTATGATGCCTTACATATAAACATGTGTAGGTCTCTAGTACAACTGAGTGTGATTGCCACATTAATCTCCGCACACCGACACCTACGCGATGACCTAATTTTCACTTGACATTGCCATTGCTTGTAAAGTCAAATGCCATAAAACAGGGTGCCATAATCACATCATAGATTGCTTCCTATGATTCACTTTCCGGCGTCAGTCTAAATGAGATCACAATTGAAGAGCGCGTTGACAATGCACCCGAAATAAACAATGCAACGGCTATGCTCTTAAATGGCAGTCTGCGCTCGCGCCGCCGCCTTGGGCCTTGTAGGGCGGGCGGGGGCGGGCGGGGGCGTGCAGCAGGTAAATACCGGTGCATCGCGGCTCGCCACTCACTGACCTACTGCAGACCACACCGTGAGTGTCACGTTCATTACCTACCTAAATTGGCTGACAAGATTCGTGATAACTTTTATTCTGAATTTACCAATTGGACTTTCTTAATAAATTACCAGAACAACAATTACGTGAAGTTACTGAATTGACAATAAAGAAAGCAGCAGCTGTGAAAAAAGTGTTTATCTGTCTGTTACAGGACGCAAAGCGCGGTAACTTGTTGTTTTTACGAGCTCAAGTGAACGAGGGTGAACATGATGGATGACGATGCGGGCGCGCTGGTGGTGGACAACGGGTCCGGCATGTGCAAGGCCGGGTTCGCCGGCGACGACGCGCCTCGTGCCGTGTTCCCGTCCATCGTGGGCCGCCCGCGCCACCAGGGCGTCATGGTGGGCATGGGGCAGAAGGACTCCTACGTAGGAGACGAGGCCCAGAGCAAGAGAGGCATCCTCACTCTCAAGTACCCCATCGAGCACGGCATCATCACCAACTGGGACGACATGGAGAAGATCTGGCACCACACCTTCTACAACGAGCTGCGCGTGGCGCCCGAGGAGCACCCGATCCTGCTGACAGAGGCCCCGCTCAACCCCAAGGCCAACCGGGAGAAGATGACGCAGATCATGTTCGAGACCTTCAACTGCCCCGCGATGTACGTCGCCATCCAGGCCGTGCTGTCCCTGTACGCCTCCGGTCGTACCACCGGCATCGTGCTGGACTCCGGAGACGGTGTCTCCCACACCGTCCCCATCTACGAAGGCTACGCTCTTCCCCACGCCATTCTCCGTCTGGACTTGGCCGGCCGTGACTTGACCGACTATCTCATGAAGATTCTCACCGAGCGAGGTTACTCTTTCACTACCACCGCTGAGAGGGAAATCGTCCGCGACGTCAAGGAGAAGTTGTGTTACGTGGCGCTCGACTTCGAGCAGGAGATGCAGACCGCTGCGGCATCATCGTCGCTGGAGAAGTCCTACGAGCTTCCCGACGGTCAGGTCATTACCATCGGTAACGAGAGGTTCCGCTGCCCCGAGGCGATGTTCCAGCCTTCCTTCTTAGGCATGGAGTCCTGTGGCATTCACGAAACCGTGTACGCCTCGATCATGAAGTGCGACGTCGACATCCGTAAGGACTTGTATGCCAACACGGTGCTCTCCGGCGGCACCACCATGTACCCCGGTATCGCCGACAGGATGCAGAAGGAGATCACCGCCCTGGCTCCCTCCACCATCAAGATCAAGATCATCGCTCCCCCCGAGAGGAAGTACTCCGTATGGATCGGTGGATCCATCCTGGCTTCCCTCTCCACCTTCCAGCAGATGTGGATCTCGAAGCAGGAGTACGACGAGTCGGGGCCGGGCATCGTGCACCGCAAGTGTTTCTAGATACGATCGCTCCTTGTGATACCGAAAATGGGAAAGAATTTTGTGGTATTCAAACAATTATAAGATGTGCAAATTTTATACCGTTTGAAGACGAAAATGTATTAGCCGGAGAAGTACTGCCGGTTAGCGATAGAGGCGATAGAGCTACACACAGTGGTTCATAAAATAAACCTTTGGCTAAATTCGTGTGTAAAACATCGAAATCGCAAAAAATTTTATAAGCCAACGTTTTTGCTTCAATGTATTTATTTTATATGGTAATACGCCGAAAGAGACTGCACGCTCTTGCGTTAATATGTAAGTAATTAAGTTTTCATCACACTCGCTGTCTAAGCGCGCCATTGCTTGCGTGCATAGCGGGAGTAATAGAAAAGTGAAATTCCCTAGGGAGTAATAGAAATGTCAGTACGTCATTTAATAAATATTTATGCCTAAAAACTTATTTTTTGTCAGCAAGTGTGATGAAAAACATTGTATGCATCACGGTCGGTAAGCGCAATACTAACTCGAGTACTTACCTACCTTGATACACAATGTACTATTATTTTGTTAAACATTATACTTTTGTTACTAAATTATCTCTTTATTTTCTCTCCTCACTTTGATCACCTTGTTTAATTATTTTGGCCTGACCCTAGTGATAATATTAGGCTACTCATCGCGAAAGGCACCCTACTCGTATTTAAAAATAAGAATGAACGAATATGGACTTGTATCTATTTATACTCGTAGATGTGGAATCTCGTCTATATTTTGAATTGTAGAAGGAATAGCTAGTAACAACAAATAGATTGAAGTGACAGGCGAATATTGCTCTCATTTATCAATACGGCTGAAGGTGCCAAGTCGATAAGCAGAGTATAGGTATATGAAAGAGTTACTATTCTTCTATTATTTTGAAGACGGCTACTTTGTATTGCTAATGCAAGTGCAATACAAAATCTCATTAGATTTCGTACCTATTCAAAATTTCGTTGAGTTTATTTATTTGACATCAAAACAAAACCAAACCAAATCGACGTAGATTAACGAGATGTGCCGGTACCGGTGTGTCAAACTATTGGATTCTGAAAACTATACTTACTCAAATGCAAAAGATTCGGACGAGTGTAATATTGTATAAAAAAATCTGCGGATAAGTATGCTCAGTAATACACATTACAGAAATATAATGAATTTTTAAACAGTCAAAAAATGGGACATTGTCGTTATAGTCGCTATTTATAGAAGTAGCGACCGAATGTCAATAAAACGGTGAAATAAATATCCATGAAGTAACACTATTTTATTGTTTGCATGGCATAAGATAATGTATTGTTAGGAGTTAATTAAATAACTCATGCATTTGGCAGTAATCATTAATGACGCTGACACATTTTGAATACAATGTTTGTTTACATTTTTCGCATCACAACTTCTATTGACGGCGACTTTAGAGTCATACATACAGACAACACTTTAAGCGCTAAAGTAATGAACTAATGACTGTTTTTTTTTTATACCACGTCGGTGGCAAACAAGCATACGGCCCGCCTGATGGAAAGCAGTGACGGTAGCCTATGGGCGCCTGCAACCTCAGGGTGTCACATGCGCGTTGCCGACCCAATAAAAATAACGTTGGCACAACAAAGTGGCTCCACTCCACCTGATCGTAAGTGAAAAGTAGAGCTCTAATCGCGGCGGCAACGAACAGGAGACAATCAGTAACCTGTTAGTTGCCACCGCCTTGCTGGCCCGCTAGATACTGGTAAATACACCGGCTGACCCCGAAACACGGCAAACACGAAGGTAAGTCATTTCACGGGCGTTTACACCGAATGTACGGTGGTAGCCAACCAGGCGGGTACTAGTAAAAATACCCTACCACCGGCTGAGAGGCTACTCAGACTGTCGATGTCGCGAGGAATCCTCTAAAAGTTAGTAGGTACGTTTGGATATTGATAAAAATTGGTAGGTTGGTAGAGTCAATGATGCTGATTTGTTATCAAAAATGTATAGGAAGCTGCTAACAAAAAGGAAAGTCCACACAAACTTACTGGGATATTTCGGGAAATGTGGTGGATCTTGCTCGGCATCATTGACTCTACTAGTCTACGCATTTTAAACTTTTTGAGAAATGCTCAATTAAGTACATACAAGTATGGTATGACTCGTACAGGTATACGACCTTATAGCCATGATTGAGAAGCGAGATGGCTTATAATTGTTTAAAAGAGTCATTCTCGAAGAATAATTCAACCTTACACACTTTTGTGGCATCCATATTAAACTTTGGCTTCAGCTTGGTTACAAGCTTTTTAAAAATGATCACCCAAAGCTTTTGTATTATTTTGTATTGCAAGTGCGTGCGCTTGTTAAATGTCCGCTTCCGGTAATGTCTGCGTTCAAACTTTCAGTGATTGTGATTACCAAGACAGTTATGTATAAAAAATATTAGACTGACATGCAAGATTTCCAATATACAGGGTGTAATCGATAAGTGTTTACAGGCCATAATTCCGTAAATATGAAAGATATCAGAAAACTTTTAACTGATATCGAAAGTACGTTACCTAACGAGTAAAATTACACTAATAACTTTTTTTAAACAAAATCAGAAATATCCCAAATATTAACTTCAAACCCTTCCATACATTTAGTAGGTAACCGATCATTCAAAGACTGGTTTAATAAGACCGAGGCATTTCACCGTTATCAAATGATTCATGATTTGTTTTATGTTATTTTAGGTATTACAATGTACCTATGTATTCGTACAAATAACAAATCTCTAACAATTATATCTCTTATGACACCCGACATTCTTTAAGACTGTAAGTCGTCATACTAAATGTATGGGAGCGTTTTAACTTAGTATTTTTAATATTAATTCATCTATTTAGAAAAAGTTATTAATGTGATTTTACTCGTTGGGTAAAGTACTTTCGATATCAGTTAAAAGTTTTTTGATATCTCTTATATTTCCGGAGATAAAACTTATCGATTACACCCTGTATAGGTATACTTATTTATTCTTAATAGAGCGCAATTTCCACGTATAGCATCATACACGCATATATATTTAAATACATAGCAATGGTACAGTCGCCATCATATATATCGGATCAGTCACGGTGCTAAGCAATATCTGTACAAGCACTCTAACGCCATGACCATAGAGGCTTGCTCAGATATTTGTGAACACCCTGGCCGCTCCGATATATCTGACGGCGACTGAACGAGTAGGTACACTAACGTCATACCTACTCGTACTATGGATGCGTACGCTACGTGACGCTACGAGTAGGTATTACCTATAGTTTATATTCGTAGTAAACAATTATGGGTATACTCGTAGGTACTCGTAGCAGCGCTACATATGTAATCAATAAATGTTACCATAGTTATTACCAAGAAGCTTCGTATGTAATAGAATTGTTTTTAAACGGTTTTTATATAAAGTTTAACATAGGATAGTGTTTCGAATTTGACATCTGTCGTAGAAGTTGAAGCGAAGTTGATGATCGACTGTACGAAAGCATGTCTTTCTTACCGTCGACGTCAATCATATCATTACCGTTTACCTTAATATCAAGGCCATTGCCTTTTAAGTGAATTTTAGATTTTACCTAAACCGTAATGTTACCTTTAACGTAACATTAATATAGAAATTGAAGGTTGATTATTGATTAAGGACTGATTTTTCAATCCCTAGTTAACAGTACCTGTCAAATAAATGTTAGCCCTGTCCTTTTTTGACTGATGATTTTAGAAAAGGATGGTGATAATTTTAACTAACGGATAGGTTTATTTGGCGATTGAAAAATCAGCCCTAAGTTGACCACTTCTTTGTGCAATAATAATAAGTCTTGTGTCAGCATTTTATTTATAGTAATGGAAAAATACTTAACCGAATGATCTATAAATATAATTTTAAACACATACATTATAAGCTTATTATAATCTGTTTTATAAAGTGACATGTGTTTTACATAGAATATAATAGAATAGAATTTTTTGCAGATTATTTTTTGCAGAAGCTTCGGAAGAGCGAGGTTGCAACACTTCCTATGTTAATTAGATATCCTCGTCCTGACTATCATACTCAGTGTATTGAAATTAAAACGAAAAAAAAATCCTTTTCTTTTGTTTTGCATTTTACATAAAAGAAAATAATGTTGAGTGTAACCTCAACCTAATAAACAGACTTGTCATCAATTTGACAAAAATCGAATATGTTGTATTCGGAATCACAATTGGCAGGATGAGGTTGTCAGCGGTTCGCGAGGAAGTAGTCCGCGCGGGGGGCGGGGGGCCGGCGGCCGGACCCGACTCGCGGGACGCGGACTGGACATAGGACCCGCCTGCCAGGGCCACTCCTGTGTTTATTTATTCACCCGTCGCTCGGTACCATAGTGCCGTCATACAAATATAGCACCTCAAGGGGATCTAAGGCAATCAATTAATGAGAAACAATCGTAATTTTCAAAAATGTATTTCTTTCCCTATAATATTAACACATCCGCTGGAGGTCACTTTTAAGGCAATAAGACACTTCACGCATATTATGTGCATGCTAGGAGTGCAAGGGGGTATTAAACTCGAGCATTTCTGATAGCTGGTCAAGAGGTCCATTTATTGACAACATGCATAGGCACCTTTTTCACAATAGTACATTGTATTCCGCTTACCGACCGTGACGCATACAATGTTTTTCATCACACTTGCGGACAAAAAAATAAGTTTTACGACAAAATATTCTGTAGCGTACTGACATTTCTATTACTCCCTAGGGAATTTCACTTTTCTATTACTTCCGCTTGGCCGCGTGGCATTATGGGCATTTACCTCCTAATGCGTCTATACGCATAGTTAATTGGAGAGGCCTACGTCCAGCAGTGGACTATCATAGGCCGATGATGATGATGATGATTACTCCCGCTACGCATGCAAGCAATGGCGCGCCTAGTCAGCAAGTGTGGTGAAAAATACATTAATCAAGCCAAAGCCACTACAAAGATTGATGACTAATGTATTGACACGTATAGTGAAAAAAAAAATTTTTCTTTAAATTTATATTTAGAATAGAAATAAAATTGTTCTCTGTGGGAAGAAATGACTTAGTAAAATCCAGGATGCGAGATACTGGTTTTCTATATTAACTTAAAGTGAAAATGCCCTTAACAACTAACTAATTAGGTAGGTAAGCTACTTAGCGGCCGTCGCATAATTTCCGCTTGTCCCACGTGACGTAATCTAAATTAGATTACTATCAGCGCGGTCGACAATGCACCCGAAATAAACAATGGCTGCACCGCGGGATGTAAATGGCAATCGGCGCGCGCGGCGGCGGCGGTGACAGCGCCTTGTAGGGCCGTGCGGGGCGAGCGCGGGGCCGGTGCGGGGCGCGGGCGGGGCGGGCGCGGGGCGGGCGCGGCGGGTGCGGGGCGCGCGCGGGACGGGCGCGGCGCGGCGGGGTGCGCGCGCGCCGGTATATAACCGCGCGCCGCGCGCCGCCGCCTACTGCCGCCGTCGACCGACACCCCCACCGTGAGTGTCGCCACTTTCATTTTCTCAGTAATTTGTACTTAGTGAAATATTTTCCGAGTGAACTGTTTTCCAATCACTAAAATATTGATTTGCTGTTGAGTGCCTAAGTGGTGTTGTCTTCTGTTGAAGCTGTGAAGTGTATTTTCACTGGATTTTGTATACTTTCGCAGTCTTTTTGTATGTTCAGGATTGGGAGTGGCTCCATTACGTCGAACTTCTTTTTCCTTACCTGATGTTTGGTTAACTTGGGCGGGGCTCTAGTCATTTATTTTAAAATTATGTGGGTCCGTGAGAATACAAGGAACTACAGCAATACACACAAGATTTTATGCTGTATGATTAACTAATGCTTTAATTAGTTGGGCTCAGGTTTCCTATCTACTCGAAATTTTTCTACATATAATTGATTAAATGTCTTCGAAAATGTTATCGATATTCCTACTTAATCCAGGCATAATCCTATATAGGAGTCATTCAAGCAGTTCTGTTAGGCCCCAAAATTTGATATAGAGTACGAGCATTAGAATTTAGAAGATTGTTAATTTGTTACAGGACGCAGAGCGCGGACCATTGTCAGTAAAAGCGAGTTCGTGAGCGACAGTCAACATGTGCGACGACGATGCGGGCGCCCTGGTGGTGGACAACGGGTCCGGCATGTGCAAGGCCGGGTTCGCCGGCGACGACGCGCCTCGTGCCGTGTTCCCGTCCATCGTGGGCCGCCCGCGCCACCAGGGCGTCATGGTGGGCATGGGGCAGAAGGACTCCTACGTAGGAGACGAGGCCCAGAGCAAGAGAGGCATCCTCACGCTCAAGTACCCCATCGAGCACGGCATCATCACCAACTGGGACGACATGGAGAAGATCTGGCACCACACCTTCTACAACGAGCTGCGCGTGGCGCCCGAGGAGCACCCGATCCTGCTGACAGAGGCCCCGCTCAACCCCAAGGCTAACCGAGAGAAGATGACGCAGATCATGTTCGAGACCTTCAACTGCCCCGCGATGTACGTCGCCATCCAGGCCGTGCTGTCCCTGTACGCCTCCGGTCGTACCACCGGCATCGTGCTGGACTCCGGAGACGGTGTCTCCCACACCGTCCCAATTTACGAAGGTTTCGCTTTGCCCCACGCCATTCTCCGTTTGGACTTGGCCGGTCGCGACTTGACTGACTACCTCATGAAGATTCTCACCGAGCGTGGTTACTCGTTTACTACTACAGCTGAGAGAGAAATTGTGCGTGATATCAAGGAAAAGTTGTGCTATGTGGCGCTCGATTTTGAGCAGGAAATGCAAACGGCAGCTGCGTCGACGTCGCTAGAGAAGTCTTATGAACTTCCCGACGGTCAGGTCATTACCATCGGTAACGAAAGATTCCGCTGCCCCGAGGCCCTATTCCAGCCCTCCTTCTTGGGCATGGAGTCATGTGGCGTTCACGAGACCGTGTACAGCTCTATCATGAAGTGCGACGTCGACATCCGTAAGGACTTGTACGCCAACACGGTGCTCTCCGGCGGCACCACCATGTACCCCGGTATCGCCGACAGGATGCAGAAGGAGATCACCGCCCTGGCTCCCTCCACCATCAAGATCAAGATCATCGCTCCCCCCGAGAGGAAGTACTCGGTGTGGATCGGCGGGTCTATCCTGGCGTCCCTGTCCACGTTCCAGGCGATGTGGATCTCGAAGCAGGAGTACGACGAGTCGGGGCCGGGCATCGTGCACCGCAAGTGCTTCTAGGCGCCGCGCGCGCACCACTCCCCGCCGTCAACTTCGCTTTTACTAAAATTTTATACTCGCTTCGGTGTCATTTGTATTTATTTTGTATTCGCTGTTGGAGACTGCACGCTCTTGCGTTATCGTGTAAGTGGGTTAATTTAAGTTTACGTTGTTTAATATAACTTTTGTTACTGACTGCCTAATTGATTAACCGCCTACACAAAGCCCTCTTACACTTGTGTCGATACATTTGGAAAAGGACTAGGTGAATTGTCATATTAAGTAAAAATATTTAAGGGTCTGCGCTAGCTGACACGGATTACCCGGAACGGGCGCTCGTCTAACAAGACATGGTATGAACGGCGCTAACTGCAGTTAGCTTGCGCGTCCCGCACCATGGTGCGGGACACGCAAGCGTGCGCACACGGCGGGTGTCCGTGCCAGCTAAAGTAGGCCCTAAGAAGTAATTGATTGATTCAAGATCTGAATATTTGGGTAAATTGCAAATATCGCAACAGTTTTATAGATGATTTGATATGCGTTGACATAATACTTACACACTCACTATACCTACTTACGCTCTCTCGCTAGACGCTTCCCACAGGATCTTCAGCTCTTAGCCGCCAGCCACCAGCTTGGTCGCTAAGCCCAGTGCTTTGCGCAGCCACCGCTTGCATTGCTATTATCTAATCTGTTTATTTTTAACTAGCGGTTCGCTTTACGACGCGGATGAGTTCCGTACTAGGCGCAGGTATTAATAAATGAGCGGGAATCGAAGTGGTCCGAATTAGCGTCAATGCGCTGCCAATGATCGGCTGATCGCCCGCAAATAGCCGCCGCCGGGAGTCTGCTGTGGCCGCTCACCCGAACAAGCTTAGATTAACCACTAGATAATAAAAGGATGAGCGCAAGGTAGATTACTGTTGTGATAGCCGGTGGCCTGTTATTAATAGATACGAATCCTAAGCTTGGCAGCTCAAAGCTGGGCGTTTACTTATCAATCAACCCCCTGAAGTTTACTTACTCGTGGTATCTCTTATTCTGCTTCCCAGGTACCTAATGACAGAAGTAATCAATCATCATTGAATGAAAACTTACAGTCCACGAAGTTTAAAAAATACGAACTGTGCTCGAATACGCAAATCAGAAAATTTAAGGTCACTACTCAACAACGCTGTTAAATAAGTCAAATTAACCAATTAAAAAAAAGGACACGATACTTACAGATTTCAATTAAATTACTTATTTTATTCGTTAGAAATTATTATTCGAATAGTTAATTGTAAAAAAATAAATTTATATTGAAGAAAATAAAGTGTCTCTACCTGCATAATGCACATTGCACACGACATTCAATAAACTTAAAAATAAAGATGCAGGTATCCCATCGGCGCTGTACTGCGCCGCGCCACACGCGTCAGGCGACACGCGACACGCGACACGCGACACGCGTCACGCTACGTTCGACTCGGGTGGCGACATCTGGTCTGGAGCGTAAAGTTCCGGCCCACAAACAACTGGATGACATTGGTAGCTCTATCTATCCCTAATTTACGTCTATCGGTCAAGAAAATAGCTACCAGTCAAACTGACTAAAAAGACAAAAAAAATATCTGTAGATACTTTTTGTATAGGCAGTTCCACGAGAGTTGCGGTGACACGCACACAACATGTGATGTAAGTACAAGTGAAATTTGAAATAATGTTTTTTTCGTACTAATAGCAAATCTAATGAGGGTTTTTTGATACTTTTTCTGTCACTATGGGGTGGTGAGATGGCAGCACTGTGGCGTAAGGTTCAAGGAACCGCCAAAATAAATACAGGAATTAAATTTTCTACTTTATTTATTCTTAAATAAAACTATTACTTTAGGAATAATGTTTTCTAAAATACGTAAAAAAAACAGTTCCAAGTCGATTCCCATGAAATGAACAAAGTTCTAGTAATTTTCTTTAGTACCAGTGACTTTGCGGCCCTGTCTTAGAACTCAGTCTTCAGTTCGGTAACCGATTTCTATGAATCTGACAGCTGTTTGGACCTCATGCCTACGTTGCGCCGCCTGGTGGCAGATAAAATATTGAAAACCCTCATTGCAACCGTAAGATGGAGCAAAAAGTGTGTTCAAGGGATTTGCTTCAATATTTTGACACTAAGTAACATTAAGTACTTAAGTTATTAAACATTCAGTACATTTATTGAAAATAAATACTTTATTTAGATGTGTCATTATTAGCTTCAACTCTGGTGAAATCACTGGTTAAGTGGTTACTTAGGTATTCTTATATAATTTCAGCGAAAACCTGCAAGATCACCAGTCATCACTTTTATTCTCACCTGTAGCGTCTGAATCTTTTTGATCGCCTTGTTATTTTTTCGTTACTATTATAAGCATTGCTCGGCCGGGGGTGAGCTGTTTTCATAATACGTACTAAATGTCACGTGATACATGTCATTTAGTATGAAAACAGCTCACCCCCGCCGAACATTGATTAGACGTTTACTAAATTACTAAGGTATCTTGGAAAAAGTCGGGATAGAGAAACAAAGATATGTGTAACACTGTATATATATATAATCATATTTATATATTAAACTTACAAAAGATGTACGTGTGTACACGTACGTAAGTGACTGTACACCGACCCGGACGGGAGTCGCGGGCCTTTAGCGTTTCCTTTTCCCTTTGCTATTTACAACCTTATTTACACTACCACGACATCGACGACCTTACTAGTTGCGTTGTATCGTAATCGTTAAACCTCGTGTCATACTATACAACATGGAACAGAGATTGAGATTGTTTTATTTTAGGCCACTACACAACATGCAAGAAGAGAGTTAGGGTCAGTGGTCACACACAGCACTCAGTGTCATGCAGAAGAGGTGCGGAGCGGAGCGGAGGCGGCGCGCGCGGGGGGCGGGGCGGGGCGCCTACAGCAGGCGCGTGCTCGGCGGCGCGTCGTCGTCGCTGTCGGCGCACTCGAAGCGGATGTGGCGCGAGTCGGCGCGCCGGCGCGCGGCGTCGGCGTCGGCGTCGGCGGCGGCGTCGGCGGGCCCCGCGCCGCGCGCCGCCAGTCACACCTTGTCCTCGCCGGCGCCCGGCGCCGTCGACCGCACGAACTGCAACACACGCACACGGTCAGGCTCGCAGCGGCCGGCGCGGGGCGGACGGCCGCGGTGCGGGGTACTCACGCTGACTGTGGTGTTGGTGGTGGAGTTGGCGCGCGGCCGGAACGTGAGCACGCGCCAGCGCCGCCGCAGCTGCGCCAGCACCTCGCCGTTGCAGAAGCAGTACAGCACGGCCACGCACAGCCCCTGCAGCGAGGAGCTGAGCGCCGACACGTACTCGTACAGGCGCCACCAGCTGGCGCTCGGGTCCGGCTTGTAGGGCATCAGCAGGTACTGCAGGCCGAGCAGCGGCGCCAGCAGGCACGTGGCGCGCAGCGCGTGCAGCGCCGTGGCCGTGGGCTGCGCCGCGCCCGCCGCCGCGCCGCCCGCGCCGCCGCCGGCGCGCAGCTTGGTGCACAGCACGCGCACGATGTTGCACAGGAAGCCGAGGTTGAGCAGCACGGCGGCGCACACGAGCACGGCCAGCTCGAGCGGCGGCGCGCCGTCGTCGGACCAGCACAGGGCGTCGCCGGCGGCGGCGCGCCGGCCGGCGTACACGACGGCCGACGGCAGCGGCAGCAGCCAGCCGAGCGCCAACAGCGCGCGTAGAAGGCGCCGCTCGGACACGAAGGCGGCCACGAGCACGGTGTGCAGGTAGAGCCCCTCGCACAGCATCCAGGTGTAGTTGGTGAGCAGCGCGTACTGCAGCGCGGCGTTGAGCGCGCGGCACCAGGCGGGCGCGGCGGCCAGCGTGGCGGGCGCGCGCACCACCAGCTCGTACCACAGCAGCCACAGCACGTTGTTGAGCGCGAACGACGCGAACAGGTTCATGTGCACCGTGATGCGCGCGCAGCGCAGACTCCTGCAACCGACCGCACACCTAACTCAGTTATTATACAGATTCCTTTAAAGCATTCAAACAATAGAGTTCTGATGATTTGAAAGTTGGACGGCCAGGAAAAAAAAGAAGATAGGCAGACGCCGGGAAATTAAATTGTTGGGTTTGTGTATTTCGCCTGCTAAGTTTGCTTTCCATGTGAATTTTACGTGTCTTTAGTGTCCCGAAAACGAGTAGAGTAAAGTAAAAATGCGGAATAGCTTTCAACAGGAAACTGACAGCGGCAAATGTTTCAGATCTTTATACGAGCAAGTAAGAATTGGTCTAAATATAAAAGTATGATTGATTACCTGAAGTAGGCGAGGATGGCGAGCGAGAGCAGCAGCGCGACGAGCGAGACGGAGTACCCGGCCTCGTACACCGCGATGATGTCGCTCATGTCCTGCGCAGAAACACATGAGTGGGCGCGAGTGGGGGAGCGACTAGCGGTATCGACTTTAGGCCGTGGTCGTGTCGGCCCGCCGCCGCCGCCCGCCGCCGTCAGCGGTCCGTCGCCCGCGGCCGACAGCGGCCCGTCGCCCTCGGCCGACATCGACAGCGATGCGTCGCCCGTGGCCGACAACGGCCCGTCGCCCGCGGCCGACATCGACAGTGGTCCGTCGCCCGCGGCCGACATCGACAGCGGTGCGTCGCCCGTGGCCGACAACGGCCCGTCGCCCGCGGCCGACATCGACAGTGGTCCGTCGCCCGCGGCCGACAGCGGCCCGTCGCCCGCGGCCGACAGCGGCCCGTCGCCGGCGGCGCGGCGTGCGAATGGTGTTGTTCGGAAAAGCTTGGGAGAGGTAATTTTCGGCCGCAGCGCGCGGCGGTCGAAACGCCTCGTGACTTCTCTTGTTTTATAGTATCAAATTATTATATGAGTTTATTTTAGTGTGTTGCCATGTTTACCTAGGTATTGGCTGTTGTCTTTTATACATTAAGACTAGTTGTTTTGGTATTGTCACCTAATTGTTAATTCCCTATTATTTTTTTATTATTTCATATGAAAATAATGACGCTTTTACATCTTTAAATTTTTGTCTTTATTCTGACAACTACATACCTTTACATCTCTAGTACTATAGATATAGATGCAATACAGTGAACTAGTGTAGTATTTTTAACGTTTATTATGAGTATTTTTGACGTATAACTTCTTTAATGCATGTAATTTCAATAAGATGTATTTTATTATCCTGTTTTGAAAAAAGAAGTCCTGTTAAGTTTCTTTCTGGTTCTTCTCAGGCCAGGGTTAGAACCGGTAGTAGTTTTTTTTCATTGTGTCAGACGATTCAAAAAGCTTATGAATAGGCTTACTTGAATAAAGAATGGTTTGTCTTTGAGTTTGAGTTTAGTCGGAACGAGTAACGCACATCCTCGGGCTTGACGCAGCTGGTGTAGTTGGACCAGGGCCGGCCGGTGTTGGGGTGGCGCCACCACGTGCCGTTGCGCGTGCACTGCTTGTGCGCCAACACTGCAATCACATCCAAACTGGTTATTGTTTCAACAACACGCAAGGTATCTACAGGGTGTTCCACGAGCCACTGAAAACCTTGAACGGGGTGATTTAGTATGCTATACTGAAGACTTTTAATATGGAGCCAATCATGAAATCTAAAAAAAAATATTGTCTTTTTCATACATTTTGACCGATTGATCACGACATTTTATATGAGAAAGGCAATTTTTTTTTGAGATTTCTGGGTTAGCTCCATAGTAAAAGTTATTCAGTTTAACCTACCAAATCACCCCGTTCAAGGTTTTCAGTGGCTCGTGGAACACCTTGTATATTTATTACGCATTCTCGCTAATTGCATAACCATTTAATAATGTGCCAACCAATGCCTTTTCCCCCAGGGAAAACGTCCATTAAAAAAACTCAGTCAGAAAATGTAATTCTCTCTATTTGATACCTATGTGTATAATTTACATTTTTCAACTAAGATGTTGAAATGGTCCCCTTGGAGCAGGAAGAGAGACTCATAAAAAAAATGTCTTGGGACATCTTACACAAATCGACTTAGTCCCACGGTAAGCGCAAGCGACGATATGTGTAATAAATATATACATATACATAACGTACATAGAGAGTCACGACCAAGGAACAAATATGATACTGATAAATAAATACACAAATAATAATCTTGTTGTAAGTAATCTTGTATAGCACCGCCCACAACTTCTCTGCTTTGCCTTAAGGTTGACTGGTAGAGAATGCCTTTTGGCATTAAGTTCGCCTTTTGTACATTAAGGTTTTCTTTTGTGCAATAAAGATTAAATAAATAAATAAATAAATAATACCCTCGCCGGGATTTGAACCCGGAACCTCCAGCTTCGTAGGCAACGGCTACGCTGCCTATTTTTCAACGGAGCGGAGACTTGCATAATCAAGAATGTTAGATCGTAGATAGTTCTTCTGAATTTAAACAGGTTATTTTCTGTTTTATGTCCACAACCAAACTTGCAAGTTACTATTTATTCGAAATAGGGTAATCAATATAACACTTCATGGTACAGTCCCAGGCAATAGTATTTTACGTAATATAGTACGTGACACGCTCTTATATCAGTATAAATAAGATTGTGACAATTATTTTTGCGGCCTTCATATCGCACCGGTGAACTGTACCATGTCCAGAAAAACTTAATTTCTCAAGTCGAGTACTGCTCGTATTCTCGAGCTCGTGGTGAGGTATTAATTTCAGTGCCACCACTCACAAGACTACGAGTAGTATTCGACGCAACTTACGGTCGGGGCTGAATCCGGGAACGAACCCGGGACAGGGCTCGAGCGCGACGGCGCCGGCGAGCGTGGGCGGCCAGCAGGCCCACGTGTCGAACGTGCCGGGGCAGTACAGGCCTGGAACGGTACGAGCTGCTTAGCATCCTTATAATGACCGCAAGAAAAACCGTTGAGATTTGGGTCATTTACTTTTGGCTAGCCCCGCTCGGGTATGCGAGCAATAGGGACAGAAAGTAATTGTGCGGTCGAGAACGTTTCGTCCCGCAATCAATGAATAGACGATAGACCACATTTAAAGGCGCGTAATTATTGTGTCTCACTCACTTCCTTAATCTCGAGTATCTCAACCACTCCCCCGTCTTTACTGTACGTAAATTCTACAAAAAATAGCAGTCAATAATTGCAATAAAAGATGCGTCAGAAAGCTGCTTACTTCTTAGCTTACAGTTATTTAAATAGGTTTTCAATAAAATGTCGGTGTTTTGGACTAAATTGTTTCACAAAGACTTTATACAAATTCTTAGGATTTGGTTGCTAATATCTGAGGCCTTTTAGGAAAATGTGACGAAAAGCCGAGATCATAATGATATGCGTGGGCTTAGTACGCCGATGCATGGCCTACTACCGCAAACTTCTAAATTCCTAAAATGTGTCTCTGTCACATCATAAAGGTGTCATTAGGGTGCTGGAAACCAAACTTCAGTGTTCTCGGTAGGATTCTGCTTTTGTGAACATTGAAAATTTTAAACAACTGTCTCAGTCGCTCTAACTACAACTTAATTGGAACGAAAGCGATAGTTGTTTCAAATGTTCGATGTTCCTGGGTGCTTAGCCAAGTTGCCAATCGCTAGCGCTTGCTAGCGCATCGTAGTTTTCCCTCTTTGTCGCACTAATATGAAGGAGTGACAGAGAGGGAAAACTACGATACGCTAGCAAGCGCTAGCGATTGGCAACTTGGCTAAGCATCCTGGTTAGTGTCTGACCGGGCGGCGGCACGGTGGCGTTGAGCCGCGCGGCGCACGCGGCCGCGTCGCGCTGCTCGCGCTCCGGGTCGTTCATGTTGCTGCTGCGGTTGCTGCAACCGTTACTGCAACTGTTGCTGCTGCTGTCACTTCCACCCGACCACTACCGTCTCATGGCGACTGATTTATCTGGAATCACAAACATACACGTTATAACTTTGTCAGCCTCCGTAGCGTAGTTGATAGTGATTAAGTAGTGACGTGATTTATTTATCACAAATATTTGGTCCTTGGTCATGGCTGTCTATGTTCAGTATCTATATGTATATCGTCGCCTGGTACACACATCACAAGCCTTGATTGAGCTTATATTGTCTAAGATGTCCCAAGATATTTAATTATTTATAACTATTAATATAATTAAACGGTTCAAGTCACGTGTATTTAGTCACCACGCGCTACATGATTCTTCATTATCAAACACTGAGCCCTCGTTCACGCGTACACGTGATAGTTTGCCCACCAAGCGATATGATTAGGTCATGTCATGAAAATGATGATCAGTTCAGATAATTCCTGATTTTGTTTACCTTACTGAAGCTATAATAAATGTGGTAAAGGTTAACGTTTATTGAGTTTATCAATCATTCATATTTTGAACAGGAGGCAACATAAATAAATTTCCCTACATTAACAAATAATTGGAACACCAGCCACTTATGTTTTCAATTTCATTAAACACAATTCAGGTGGCGACCAATGAAGAAAGTTTTAACATGAACAAAAACAAATTAAATAGAATTAGTCAGCGTAAACGACAATTAATTGAGTTTCATTAGCCTGGAACAGACGGCGCGAAAAACGGCATTCTTAATGAGTTCCATTGATGATGTTGCGAACTGCGCTCCTGCTGAGATGACTTTCAATCCCCCAAAAATAGCACAGAAATAAATCTTAAATAAATTCACAAAGGAATGAGTAATGAGTGTACGGCCGGGAAGAGATTAATCGGCTTTCCCAATAAAGGAGTCTATAACAGTTATTTATTAATTTTCATCGCACTATTAGACTAATGGTGTGAGCGCACGAACCTATATGTCCTTACGAGGAACCTTGCACAAATGCACACTTCACAACCGGATACAGTACTAAAGTATCCGCGTACAGCTTGCACGACATTTCTGCCCTCATTCGAGCAAGTTCATACCTGTTGACCAGCTAAAGTTTATTGAAGGCTGACACGCAAGTTACAGCCAGTCTGCTGCACAATAAGGAGGCCGACATGAGCCTCAAGGTTCAGGCATCCTTGCGTGACGTACATTTGGAGTACTTAATATTTCAATGACGCGGTTCACGTTCAACGGCTGTTCATGAATCCATTATGTAAAGTGCGGTCTGAATGAGTTGAACGCCTTTCTTTACTTCTCACAGTAAGATTCACGAAACCCTTAACATTATTCCGTGCTGCGACATAAACTGTTAATTAAAAATATTGCATAATTAACACAGTATTCGGGGCATACCTAATTAAATGTACATATTTTTATGTCCGTGTTTCCACAAGCGGCTTTAAGCAGATGCAGATAATTTATTTATGTACGATATCGGTATAGAATCGATCTTGCTTGGTTGAAAAGGAATATAACGGAGAACTGCTCTATTTCATTAAAAAAGATAAAAAATGTACGGAATCGGATCTCTGGAAAGTGTTGAAGTGGAAAGAAATGCCGGAAGCGGATTTTCCTCGAGGCGCTTTAAAATAAGCGTCGTCGGGCCGGTGCGGGCCGGGCCCGCGGGCACACGGGCGCCCAGGGGGCACATTCCAACTTTAAAAATGGTTCACAAATACTAGTACGAGATGGACAGAGAATCACGTCAAAACGAGACTAAATTGACACTTTGTAGCTTCGAACGAGCGGCAGGGGCGGGGCGGGATAATCAGCGGTAATCCCGGAATATCCCGGCGCCTCCACAATTAGCCTCGATCTTTGCGTGAGCGCTCGACCAATATTAGCATTAGCGGGAAGGCTCTCAGCGGCGAGCGGTGACACTCAGACCCGCACTTTTCAAAACACTTTTCGTGCCTAGACAGTAGTTACCGATTGTCAGTTATATGTATTTTATCGCTCCTCGCAGTAAAGCCATTTGTCTCGAAAATTCTCACCTGTAATATAGACTTGGTTGATCCGCTGAACACACACCACCCACCACACCCTCCCTGTTTATGACCTGGAACAAATGATACAGAAGTTAACGTTATTGTTATTACAATTTCCTTACTTTCATCTTTATTTCAGCTAAAAGAAAAATCTGAGTGTACTGCATGTTTAGAAAAAAGGAAAAACATGTAAAAATTGGGAATTGTTATGATAAAAAATGTCAAGGATATGCCATTGTTAAAACATGTTTGAGCTCGCACGGATGGGGTTGCGGCAATCACAATGGTTCCCGCGGCGCCTGTGGCAGGTTTCCGCTCGACTCCACTACATGTTCACGACCTCGCGCGAAACGTCACCGATATAATATACGAGTACATTCATGCCTAAATATCATAATCTGACCCTGAGAATTGCTTTAGATACCCGCAAATATTTATATCCTATGCACGACAGAACATATATATCTAGGTTACATTTAGCAGGAAGGATCGTAAAACGGGAGCATTCTCGAAATTGACAGTAGTGGGCAGCGCGGACGAAAATCAAACACATAATATTAGTTTAAATATAAGCGTGAAGGTTACAAGTTACAATGCCTGCTATATACCCTTTTAATGGTTTTTGACCAAATTTTCCACGTTTAAAACTGTTTTTCCTAATCAGAATACTATACTGAGTACGGCCTTAAACGGATCACCGCTAATTTCGTTACGGCCTGTACGAGTATGGAGCTGATTTAGTCCACAAATCGACACTCCAACACGTAATAATATTTTTTATTTAGTAGACTTATCGAGAATTCATTACAAGCACGCTTATCATAATGTTGTAACTGTGTTTCCTCGGATCAATTCGCCTGAGCTCATCACGCCACGGACTGACACGTCGAAAAGAGTGTTAGTGTGGATTGCTCTCGCATCGTCGATGATTGCGTGCGACAGACATCAGCGTGATCGGGGGAGCTGTTCGCGGGTATTCCGGAATTACGGCGGTATTGCCGCGACGTCGATCAAATCGGTTTTATCGTTTCTGCTCCGATTCCTACGTTTATATTTTTTGAAGTAGATTGAACCGAATGTAGTTTTGTTTATGATTATTATAGGTAGGCCTCTATATATTGATTTTCACAAGTGCTTTACGGTGGAGAAAAACATCGTGAGGAACCTCCATACGTCTGCGAAGAAATTTAAGAATGTGTGTGAATGTGAAGTTCCCAAAAAGCATTGGGCCAGCGTTGGGACCTCGCAAAATAGGCACGTTTGATGTTGATTTGCGGAAAATAGTCTGAATACAAAACAATATAGGTAGGCCTTCAATATTCTGCTGAGGCGGTGGCTCACAGCAGTGTCCCAACTCGAAGACAGGTGAAGATTTTAAGTGAATACAGGCAGTTTCGTATTTTTCTAGGCCAAGCAATGTTCCTACCTACCTGAAGTTAATTCAGATGTCGTCCATTAAATACAAAAGCGACACAAGTCAAAAATTTACTTTTTACAGGGGAGCTGTTTAAAGATTTTGTATTCGTTTTTTGTTCACAAAATTGTTTTACAGCATTAATATTATATGTGTTATATATCAATTTGTAGGCATTTTAACCCTTTTTTGATGTGTTTGGTTATTAGAAAGTAATATGTGCTGTGCAAGCTTTTATGAGCGTATACGTCCGTTTTGCATAAAAAAATAACATTAACTCTGATATTTTTTTTTTCATCAAAGGCCACAAATACAAAAAAAAATAAGCAGTTATTTCATTTAAATCATACATAAAATCATGTCTTAAACATAGAAATACTGTTTTTTAACAAAACTGAACCACTCAAAACTTTTTCTTGTTGTTTCTTTACTTACATTATTGTCAGAACATGTTTATAGGTACCGTAAACCGGGGTTACTTTGATTAATTTTAACTTTGGTTACATATTTTGATGAATTTAACGGACGTACTAGTTAAAAATTCAGATATAATTATCGGTTTTCTTCAAGAATCAACTTGGTATATAAAAACATGTGGTACCCCAACTAGCAAAATTTCGTCATATAATCGTCGCGGAAACGTAACATATTCAGGCTTTTAGCTTATGAAATTGGTCATAAAAACGTAATAATTACGTTTATATAACGCGATTTGGGCCCATATTACTCAGCTTTTTAGCCATATAAAAGCCATTTAACTGAAACTGCCACCACTTAGTAGTCATATAATAATCATCGCCGTGACCACTTTATACCTAACTAGCTGAATAATAGCGACTTATATAGCTTTTATATGACTTTTAATCATATAAGAGCCATATAACCGTTGAGTTAGTTATTTATTGATCATATAATTGCTACTTATATGCCAAATTTGTGGAATAAAAGTGTCCAGCGAAACTAAACAGAAGACGGATTGACAACTTGCTCGTGCATATAATTTTGTTAGTGCTAGCTGGTGTAAACAAAATTAAAACACTTAATGCCGTTGAGTATGTTTTGACAGAGCTATCTAAGTAATATATGACCATGTTATAATTGGCATTATAAATTCTACCTAATGGTGAAAATGTATTGCGAATACAACTTTACTGATAAAGTATACTATATTTAGTAGTAAATAATGAACGCGCCACATTAATTATTAGTTATTACAATATAAATTTAATAAATATTTTTAATTATTACGAAAGAAACTACTATATGACATGTATACGATTAACATATCATATAACTGCTTCGTATTAGTTCTTATATAGCAAGTTTAGTGGTTTAAGCGCCATGACACCTACAGGTAGATACGTTAATCACATAAAAGTAACAGCTGAAACCAAAAAGTTCTATAATAGCAATTATTTTTCCATTTACTCGAGCATAGGTCATATAAGATGTAATTATTCGACAAATAGTCAAGTAAGCGTCATGTAAAAGCAGGTTACTCAGCATTAATCTTATATGACTCTTTAGTCATAAAAGATGTCGAGATGCTGAATAAAACACTTTTATAAAACAACATATATAATTAGCTGTTATATGACTTCATCCACAATAGTCATATAATAGCAACTGCGTTACGTTTACTCGACTTTTTCTCACAAGTCATAAGTCAGTCATATAAGTTTTTACTACTCGGCAAAAAAGTCATAAATGCGTTTTATAAATGTGTCTTTTTCAGCAACTTCTTATATGACTCTTAAGTCATATAAGAAAGTCGTATAAACGTGTATATGACATCTTATACGACTATTATGCTATTGCTGTATAAGTTGGCTTTATACGACAGGTACTGTGTAATTTGCGTTTATATGACTTTTATACGACATATTGCTGTATAAGCTGGCTTTATATGATAGGTACTGTGTAATTCGCGTTTATATGACTTTTATACGACTTATTAGCTGAGTAAGCTCGATGTTATATGACTGTTTTGCTAGTTGGGACCTTTAGTTAATAAATATAAAATAAATACAACGCGATCAAAGTTATATTGTCGAGAATGGAATTTACTTTGATACCACTTATTTTTACTATAAACCGGAAATAGTCCACCTAAAAGCACGTAAATAATAAAACTCGGTACATCTTTAGTTATTTGTTTTTTCTATGTGTATTCTATTTGTGGGGTGGTTACAATGATCCCATACTAATGATTCAAATTGATATGTTTTGAAGGTTTACTAGTTTTTTCATTAGAATTGATGCAAGAACTTAATTTTTGCCGATACAAAAGTATATCTTTCAATATTTAATTGCAGAGATAATAAGTCTTTACTAACTCGAGTCATAAAAGCCCTCCGCCTAACGGCGTCGGGCTTCTAACACTCGCGTTAGTGATTCCGTACTTATCTCCCTTGATGCACAATGTACTGTTATTCGTGTATAATGCCGTGCCGTCTAATAATTTATTTTAAATACAGTCATCGTCCCTATGTTGGCATTCCCAAAAGTGAAAAAATAAATACTACTACCTAATATAAGTTTTTAGATTCGTTAAAACATACAACGGGGTTAGATCTATGTTTGTTTTACTTGTATTGTATACAAATAATATAATAGGAAAGTTTGAAAAATACTTAATAGTCCGAAGTTTATGCGATTATTGTTTCTTCGTAGTCGCAATTATAGGTACACAAAATTCACAGTCATCTTCCACACAATCTCTAATATTAGGTACTTTTAAGTAAAACGAATACAATACAAAGTACCACGTTTTACAATTACTGTTTTTATAAGATGTATTGTATTTTTTTAGATTTCATGCAAAAGATACTCGATTGTTCAATCTGGTACATTTATTCATTTTAATATTATACTGAATTAAAAACGGTTGTAAATGCAACAATGTTTAGGGAAACGTACTATGAAGTGTACATTTTAGAATCCTAACTGCCACATTCCGTATTGCGGCTCTTTTGTTTATAAAGAAATCTAAACCATACATATTTACTTTATTCAAAACAGCATCATGTATAAATATGGTTCCTGTGATTGATGCATTCGAAAATATTTTTAATTCAAAAAGGTTGCAAATCCTAATACGGCAGTTTTGATGAATGAAAAATTAAATTTAAGAGGATATTTTAAATTTAAAGCTGCCACATTCCGTTTTGCGACTCCTTTTTATATAAAGAAACATAATATTTACGTATTTATTTTGTTCAAAACGGCCACATCCACAAATATGGCACTTTTGCTTACATATTTTTTAGCGTAATCACTTATTTTTTCGTTTCATGGCACTTTTTCACAAAAATGTCGTGCGTTTTGGTCGACGGTCGAGTCGCAACTGACAAAATGGCAGTTTAGCACTGAAGTTAGTCTCGAAAGAGTGATAGTGCAAAAAGGGCACCTGCATAATTTTGATACTTTCTAACGTCAAAGCGACAGGTGTCTTAGTGTCACGTAAAATATTAGTGCTTATAATGTCGTGTTTGCAATAAAATCATTTTTCACGGTTTTTGAGTTGTGTCGCTTTTGTATTTAATGGACGATGTGTGATTGAAATGGTATTCTCGAATCTTCAGCCTACTTGAAAACTTATACTTATTTTATTAGGCTTATCTTCAGGGTAAATAGTCAATTGTAAACTAACTAGTGGATAGTGATATGTTAAGGACCTGTCCTACCTACCATGCCCGAATAAAATATATCTGAAAGATAAATGTTAGCTATCCTTTATTTTATATATCATGGAAAAAGGATAGTGATAATTTAATCTGACATGTATATTAATGCGGGCATTGTGAAACAAGCCGTAAACCTAATAAGTTTCTGATAAACTAATCAGGAAAATTTTATTATTAGATACTCTTAACGACGGATACAGGCGTGCCGAAGGTTTGGATATCTAATTCGTGATGCGTATTTCTTACCTGTAAGCACCGCCATAATATAATGAGACCTAAATATCCGTAATAACGACATACAATTGGAGGTCACACTATCTGGCGAGGATGCGTCGCTGTCCGCAACGAGAAGGAAAGTCCTAAACCTCGCGAGGAGGAAATGGCCATTTTCCGGCGGAAATCGCGCGTCAGCGGCGCTCAGCCTCCACTTACATACCCGTCCATATGGTTCTTAGAAGTAACGTAGTCGTTGCTGTTATAGGTATGTGACTAATTAACTATGTATCCGCCTCGTATATTAACGTCTAACTGTGCCTCAAGTATACGTAACTGTGCGAATGGCAAATCAAGTGCTGTAATATATCAAGTACCTAGTCCTAATTTGTATTGTGAAATTCTTCTGTATTAGGTCCCAAAAATTAAGACTGCGACTTTACCACAATAAAATATTAGGGTTCGGTAGTAAACAAGGAACCCTTATAGTTTCGCCATATCCGTCTGTCCGCAGCATAGCTCAGTTCATAATATATCTCACTTATTTTAGCCTCAGGAATAACACTTGTTGAAAATTTGCCGTTGTCTCTTTGTCACGCCGTATGTAAATCGAAAGCACCTTCTGTTACCTAGTTTGCAATGGTAACAACGACATCTAGCGAGAAATTTTGTTACTACTATTTTAATTAAAAAATTTTTACTTGGAAGCGAATTAACAATACATATCATCATCATACTAATCAAATATAATTCCAAGTATTTTTAGAAACGTTTGGTTGAATTTAAGCATTAATAATTACTAACAAAATTTGCGAAAATCAGGACTACTAACCCCATCTGTTGGCGAGTAGTTCGACTAACTTTAATTCAATTATTATTTTGCTCTTTATATTTTGCATAAATTATTAAAGGTTTAACAGTCTGGTTTTCAAAGAGCCATCAACTTCAAGCATATGAGTATTAAAGAGTAGCGTAGATGTCACCATGTACCGCCGATTTAGTTGATTTTGTTATAAAATATTTTTTTTTGGAAATTGTCGTAGGGGCTGTTTCACCATCCCTGTAACGTATATCTATCAGATAAATCTTAGCTGTCCTTCTTTTTATACGTCTGGGGAAAGGACGATAATTTCATCTCATGGACATAATTAATTATTAATCCAGGGATCGTTCAACAAGTCGCAAGTTTTCATTTAATTTAAACAAGACCATTGGCCATCGTTTAATCGTGGTAAACTTTATTGTGTGGAACGTTAAATACTAATCTGCTGTTCATCGTTCTGACGAGTGTTGTTGATGCAACTGAATCTAAAATGGAGCAAAGTTGACATAACAATTATAACAAGCTGTCAAAAAATGTAGCTAGTGTTGCGGGTCGCGAGTGACGGCGGAAATTGTCCCGTAGTCGGCGACGAGCGGCCCCGGCGGCGCTGCCTCCGGCCTACCCCCGACCCCCGACCCCCGACCCCCCGACCCCTCGACCCCCCGACCTCTCGCGGCTGCCCCTCTGCGCGGGCGCGCCGGGTCGGGCTGTTTCCGCGGGAAGTGTGGTATTTGACTGGTCACATCACATGTGAATTTGATTTTATGTATCGTGAGTGTGAACTGTATGCGGTGTTCTGTGGAACCATTCTTTTAAGGTATGAAACAGAGTTAAATATTTTTGAAAATATCGTTTTACATAATACAAGAACATTATAAGTTAATGGCCACAATGATTCAAAGTTCCAAATATAGCTACGTGCGACGGCAGGAGATCGTCTTACCCCGAGGATATCCGCCAAGTCTGAATCATCTTTAAGTTTTAATATCGAAAGTTTAACGGCCGAACTTTGTACTTTTTGTAACTTAGATAAGAGCTTGGTTTAGATTTGAGACTGTCTCAACCAGTAAGAGTGAAGGTATTTCAGAGGAAGTTTTGTCAAAGTTTCAATGAAGAGGACGTGACGCGAGGCGACGGGCCGGCGCTACGATTTCGCTACGACAGTGGTTGGTATTTATGAGTTATTAGGTCTCTGTTAAAGTCAGGTATTGTCATTGTCCGATATGTGGAGAGGGGTCTAAAAGTGCTTATTCTCTAGTAGGATATACCTAGTGCTTCATGAATAACAGTTCACGTGCCTAATACGCTATACAATATTAGTTTTCTTATTAGAGGCTACGTGTGTCATCGTTCTTCTCTATTACGAGTATGACACGGTAAAATACTTTGAATATTTTATCACAGAAGCGTCAGTTACTGAAAACGTTTTAATTATCGATGAACGTATTATAGTGTCACGTCAGGGCAGCCCCCCCCCCCACTCCGATACAGCGCTAATGGCCTCACATCACTAGTTATTAATTGTGGCTTCCTCGGTAATGACTCCTGACACCGCGCAAACTCTAGTAAAAACATGCGTCACTATACTTACTACATGTAAGTACAGGACTAGCTGTAGGTGAGTATGTATACAAGACTGTACACAAAAGTGACAGTACTCGTATGTTGTCTGAATTAACGAAAATTAAACACAATGAACTTCAAAACTACTAATTTTATTTAGAACCTCATTATATCTCATGAAAATCACTGCTAAATATTACTCGTATCAATTCAATTTTGAATAGGTAATATAACTCTGTCTCTAGTGCCTGTTTGTTACTTTTTAAGCCTATATTAGACAAAATAGCCTATATTTTTGGTGGAAGTCTCGAGAAAGGACATTATAGTAAGTTGTACATGGTAATAGTCGGGGGTAACGGACAGTAAAGTCAGTCATAAATTAATAAAATATTTGTTAATATTTTCTTCGGTTACCGCGAGGATTACTCGTGAAATAAAACTATGAAAACGGATAAACTCGCGTGTATTAACTTTTTTTTTTCCGTATCGTGAAATAGAAGCTACATTTTCATTGACGACAGTACATCATCAAGAAATAAGAACAAGGTGATCTCAATTTCATTACAATAAAACGCATTGGCGACAGCTGGGTATGTTAATTTAGAGCGTTTTCATGTCAACCGACTCGACCCTTGTTTTATGTAATCCACCGAGAATGTGACGATGACACGCGAGTGTTTAAGTTTCACTCAAAATGACCGCACTCGACTCATCGATGTTAATCTGCCGAATATCTTTTTTATTTCATTGCTAAATGGTTGTTAGGTCTGAAGTTAGTTCAGTAATTTAGTAAAGTGTCAGCTTAGCATGAAACTCGCCGGCGGCGGCGGCGGCGGCCGCAGACTATTCATGGCCGCTCCTTTCTCATTTGTACAACCATTTAGTAGATGGGATTGTTTTAAATTGTACTTTGTTATCAATTATCATATTGCTAGTAGATACAAAAATATTAAATAACTATCATGGGACAACCTTACGTAACCCAGTCCTACTGTGAGCTCATTTAAGGCTTGTGTTGTGGGTACTAAAAAATAAACATATCTAAGAAACACATATTTGTGATAAACGCACAAATAAATTCCCTCGACGGTATTCGAACCCGCAATAGACCTCTCAGCTTCGTAGGTAGACTGTCTAGGCTACGGAGGCTGACCAGAAAAAGTAGTAGATGCGTTTTTATTAGGTTTTTTGCTGTCGTGATAATCAAAAACTATTCATTATCATCAGCATTCTCCAATATCATATGGTAAAATGTTGTATATTTCTATCATGTTGCTGTATAATGATATGATATGACTTGCACAATATAAGATGAAGTTTATATTTTATTTAACACTCAAGTGTATACAAAATGAAGAAGGTCGCAGGATAGTACTCTTTTACTTTTTAGCTCGTGCTAAAAATCTCAGTACCTGTATTCTTTCTTATTTTATTCGAAACACAGTTCTTATTTTATTCGTGAATGTTTTACAAGTGTTGATGAAAAGAGCGCTGTCTGATGACAGTAAGTTGGAGACAAAGGGCGGCACACTCGCGGCCGTTCTTTGAGGATGTTAGAACCCGTCGCCGGCAGGCGGCCGGGGAGCATCCATCACGACTGACGGAGCCGGGGAGCGGTGAAACTGTGGCCCTACCACGAATTTCGCAATCCGCAAATTTCGATGATTTATATATCTACAATCATAATCATAATTATAGTCATTTATTCGTGAAACATAGGTACGAGTACATAAATTTGATCTTAATAATATAGATTGTTGAGAATCACTATGTCTACAACTTATCGAGTTTATTAGGTACCACTGAATAGAGTACAAAAGTGGTCGACCACATTTTTATTGAGTCTGCGGTCGGCTACATAAATAATTATGTTTACACTTAAAATCAAAATGATACCTTCTTCCCCTAATAATAAGTTTCAAAGTGTACCCATATTTATAGATGTGACTATATGTACCCATTTGCAGCCCTTGACAGATATATTTTGTTCAAAATTATGAAATCGTTTCCAGAATTCGTGAACGCTGAGGAAATCCCACCAGTGCCCTGGGTACACTCTCACAAGAACCTGTTTCAGCTATCAAGATAGTTTTAATTTTAACATTATTTAATTTACTCACGGTCTGTTTTACAATGAGGACTGTGAAACCTTATGTACGGATCTCAGTGATAGCTTTGTGTACGGATATATTACTCGGGGGATAATGTAGGTACATAAAGTTATCACTGTTTTTTCCTCATTAATATAAAAGAAAACGACAGCTAAGATTTATCTGACAGATATATTTTATTCGAGGATGATGAAGCAGCGCCTGAATATGAAAAAATAAGTACTTGTAATTTATTTCTGCCCCTTCACATAGAATACTGATGTGATGACAAAGTTGTGACCTTTTTCCCTTTTACTTTCTTAAATTAGAGAAAATAACAGACAAGAGAAAAAGAATGAAGGGATGATATATATATGTTGAAACATAAAAGACTATTTGTTATCTCTCACTGGTTCCCAAGATACAGGCTCGGCCTAGTTTGGGAACCACTGTATAAAGTGTTAATGTATTTTTTTTTTCTCTTGTCTCAATAAAAATTTCATTTCATTTTCATTTCATTTCATGACATAATCTAAAGGCGTGTTCACTTGTTCAGCCTCGTATTAGCGAGGAACGGCGCGGCTTCACTCATACCGCGCTGATTTATTTATCCGTCGCCGCCGCGGATTGATCGCCGCTATTTGCGAACACGGTGGAATTATTGGGTTAACTGTTTACGGTTATTCATTTCTGAGAAATTGTGTAGCTGTACTTACTTGTAAATGTTTCTAGTTATAAGGAACGGTAAATGTAATAAACTACTTTGATAGACAAGAAATTAAGTAGTTATTATTAGACTGTAAGTTGAATTAACAAAAAATATTGGGCGAGTATTATTTTGTCAGTCATTTAAAAAATAGGTACACGAAAAACTGTCGTGACCTATTATATGTATACGTCGAAGTTAACAATTAACGAATATTTTCTGATAATTTTAAATATGTTTTTAAGGAAAGTACAAACACAGAACTTCCTTAAATTACTAGTCCGAAGCTAGATTGGACCTGCAAGTTATTGCTGTAAATTTTAAAATAAACAAGAGGATGCAGATATTTACGTTTAAATAATTGCGTTTAACTTGCAAGTAGGTTCCGGTCCACAGATTGGCGACGATCTTACGAGTCAACCGTAAAAGCTATTGAAGAAACTGTAAAAGAAATGGACATAAATGGCTTTCCCTAATAATACCGCAGAGACATCAAGACTATAGATACATGTCAAAGAGTGTTTTGTCAGAGATGAAAACACCTGAGGAGTATTTGACTCGACGGAATGACAGGTGTGACATGAGTACTGTACATCCACTTTCTCAATGAATGAGCTCTATAGTTGCTATGGATATATGGTAACATACATGTCATGTCGTACGAGTAGAAACCTGTTGCTCCATAGGTTAGCCTAGAATCTTTTGTGATTTTTCAAGTTGTATAGGTATAGTGACTCAGAAAATACCTATTTTAAGAAAAATAAAAATATGATGTTTTTGTTTTCATCATCTTTCTAATCAGTCTACTCAGAATTCAGAAGCTTTTTACATTATTTTAGTAGTAAAAAGTTTATCGGTTTTTCATAGTTTTATTTCATCAGTAAAAAGCGATTCAAAAAGAAATCAAACCATAACTAAATCAAAAATCATCATATCAGAACTTTCTTTTCTGTTGCTACTGTACTGTATTGTAGGGATCAAAAGAGCTCTTAATTCTGAGCAGATAAAACGATACATTAGAAATGGTTTTTTTATTGAGCTAACTCTCAGCTAATGACTCCATAGTGTCTTTGTCGAATGTTACCTCCACAATAAAGGTGGCACAGAGGTAATTAATTAAAAACTAATTTTCGCCGTACTTTAATTTCCTGCTTTGTCTCGAGATCAATTATTGAAGGCAACGCAGAGCAGGAGTAAGTAATTAAAATCCTACTTACGGCGAACAAATACCTGAAGACCACGTAATGGGAGAAAAGCGGGGTTTAACGTTCGGCCGACATCAAAGGTAATGTTGGTATAGCCAGTATATTGCTATTTCATACGTGAAAAAAATGTTTAGTATTGGAGACTTGGAAAAATATAAAATGCAAACCAAAAAGGGCCAAACAATATTATTTTATCGCTTCCTGCCGAGGTTTATTCAATAGACTACGACGGTTCTTCAAAAAAGGATACTATAGGTTACGTTAAGTTACTAAAGGAGTTACAGGCGTCTTCAGACTAAGTTAACACCATATTTGGTTGACGTAATGTGATGACGTGACGTAGAAAGATAGAAATACGCCGTAGCGGCTACAGCGGCGTAGCTCTTTGTCGTAGGCGCGTAGCTTGCGCCGACTCGTAGCACAGGCTGTCATAGCTAATGTGGAAGATAATTTTAAATTTTAACACTTTGAGCGCGGGGAACTCCCGAGGGGAGTTCTCTGTGGAAGGTCCATTTTCGCTGTGTATTATAACGAAAGTGCTAACATTCATTCATTTTTAACACTTTCATTGCGGACGAGTGCTACGCGCTACGATTGTAGCCGATCCCGTGATTTTTTCCGCTTTGTAGCGAAAATGGACCTCCCACAGAGAACTCCCCTCGGGAATTCCCCGCGCTCAAAGTTTTAAGGTTTGTAATATTTCAACTTACAGATATTGAAGTGTATGGAGCGTAGGGGTGCGTAATGAGTGATACACGCAACGGTAGGAAGACGAATGTATTGATTAAATAAATATGCTAGCTTTTATAGGGAAACATTTCCTTTGTTCTTAACACGAGTCTAAAGTACAAGGTTGAAGAAAATGAATAATTATTTTCTATGTTTACAATATCGAATTACATGGTATCATATTACATGTGAAAAATAGACAATTAATTTATTATATCGATTTGCGGTGGGTGGTCTCAGCTGTAATGAGTCACTCTCCGCTACACGTCCTTCCCTTTTTTTTGAGACAAAAATTGTGTGAATACTATTTTTGGCTTAATTTTAATGTACTTATATCTAAGTATACAAGTTGGTACTTAAAACTATTTTTGAATATAATAATGATTTTAAATGCTATCTGGTTATACAATTTCTCTTATGTTTACATTATAGGCTCCTTATATAGCTACTAATTGTAATTAGTTATTTATGCTTAGCTGGGAGTAATGGTGAGATATTATTTTGTTTCGTTCCCGATATGGTTAGAGCTTTTATTGTTTATGATGTTTGTTGTCTACTGATACTATTATTTCTGTTAGTGTGCACTTTCGTATTTGGCATGGTGTTTGATTTTGTAGGTAACTTTTGTTGGCTAGGGTTTGTTATTTTTCTTCTTTATTACTTGCTGCCTCGTCATACCGAGTGGTTGATTTATAATATTCTGTTTAAAAAAAAAAAAATGGCATTGATCTTCATGGATCCTACATTTATGTTGGCGCGCGAGAAGGCCGTGGCCTTCGCTGCAATGCATGGTGTGGCCCTGCACGGGGTCGCGGTGCGGCCTGTGGCGGGGCTGGTTCACTATGTCGCCATCTTCGGGGCCGTTGGTGGACATCATCTGATGTGTCCTGTGAACCCTGCGCCTGGGCTGGGCGACATCCTGTTTGGGGAGTTGGGGTTCCGTGATGCGGAAAATGAGGTGATGTTCCTGGATTTTCAGCTGTCCGGGGATGGCCGATATTGGTTTGTGCGTTGGCGGCGGGCGGACTGGTTATCAAGGGCCGTGGAGCGGGCTCTTGAAGATATTGATGTTGACATTCTCACTTTTATGATGTAGTGCGTGTGTGTGTGTGTACTTTTTTTCTCTTAATTTGTGTGTGTGTATTTTTTTATACTATTATATTTTTTTTTTTTATGGTGTGTTTTTGTTGTTGTTTTATTTAAAGTAGGGTTTAGTTCTATTTTTATGGATTAGATACTCTTTGCCTGATATTAATATTTTTACATTTGGATCTTGATCTTCTATTACGGTAAATGGTCCTTGATACACTGGGTCAATTTTATTTCTATCTTCTTTTCTGATTAAAACTAATTCTCCTATGTTATAATGTATTGGATTAATTTTTAAATCATAATTAGTTTTTCTTAATAATTTTGATCTAATTAAATTATCTCTAGCATCCTCTTGGGATTTTTGTAATCTATACTTAAATTCTATAGGATAATAATCAAAATTATATATTGGGTCAACTTGTTTAATAATATTACCTGGAATTCGACATAATTTTCCAAATACTAACTCATATGGTGTATATTTAGTTGCTGAGTGAACTGTGGTATTATATGAAAAAGCCCAATATTGTAACCATTCTGACCACTGATGAGCCTGGTTATTTGTTTGTATCCTTAAATATGCTCCTAGAGCTTTATGTGAATTTTCCAAGGATCCAAGGCTTTCATGGTGGTAAGCGGTTGATTGCAATTGATTTATTCCTAAAATATTACATAATTCACGCATAGTTGACGATATGAATTCTGTTCCTCTGTCTGTTCCTATTTCTTTTGGAATTCCATATCTTAAAATAAAATTATTAACTAGTGCTCTCGCGACTGTCTCGGTCTCCTTGTTCAAAAGTGGGTATGCCTCTACGTATTTAGTGAGCTCGCACTGTAACGTAAGTATATAGCTATATCCGTTTGAATCTTTTGTTAGGGGTCCGCACAAATCTAAAAATACTTTGTCGAAAGATGCTGTTGCCGTGCTCGTAATATTGAGTGGCTGTTTTGTATGTCTATGAATTTTTTGTTTCTGACATTTATCGCATTTTTGTACGTATTTTATAATGTCGTTAGTCATTCCTGGCCAGTAGTAGTATCGCTTCATTTTTTCGGTCATTCTACGTATACCTGCGTGACCGCTAGTAGGTAATAAATGAAAATCATTTAATATGACACGTCTGTCATCTGTATTATTTATTCTCTTGACACCTTTAATAATATTTAACTTGGGGCCGGTCCCTTTATTATATTTATGCATGCATTGTGCTAGCTCAATTATAATACTCGCGGTGTCATCATTATATATTATGCATACTTCTGTTATATGTTGTTCCTTGCAAAGCATACCTAATTCTTTCGCGAGGAAAGCTCGTTTCGGACACGATAAAGTACTAGGTGTGACACACAGTGTCGCTAAGGATGGCGAGTATATTATTATATTTTTCCGACTGGTTACACAATCTCGTTGTGTCAGTATTTTATTATAGTTATCTATATCATAAGTCAATTCCGGTAAGTTGTTAGGTTTTTTAAGGATTTCCACCGTTTGGGGTTGCGCAGGCCTGTCACGGTTGGAACCTTGATTCTGTGAATGTGTTGTGCCATTCTGGTTTTGTTGTTCTTGGTGTTTTCTTTGTGCTCTAGTCATTACTGATATTACATGTTCTGTCATACTTTTTAGTTCGTCACTGGTAATCTCGATCCTAGATAACGCGTCTGCAGCTACGTTATCTTTTCCTTTCAAATATTCTACCGTGAAGTCGTATTCTTCTAGACATAATCGAAACTTGGTGAGTCTACTTGATGGATTATTCATGCTGAATAAGTAGATGAGGGGGCGGTGATCTGTAATAATTTTAAACTTTCGCCCGTATAGGTATGGTCGAAAATATTTTACGCTCCATACAATTGCTAATAATTCTTTATCGGTTGTTGGATAGTTCTTTTCTGCTTTGTTTAATGGTCGGCTTGCATATGCTACCGGTAAACCATTTTTATTTGATAGTATACATCCTATGGCTATGCCTGATGCGTCCGTGTGTATCGTGAAAGTATTTTCTGCAGAAAAGTCTGGATACTGTAGTAACGGCGGTGTACTGATATTTGTTTTTAGCGTTTGGAATGCTTCTTCGCACTGTTTTGTCCAATTAAAGTCTACATTTTTTTTTGTTAAATTGGTTAATGGTTGTGTTATTTCGGAGAAATTTTTGATGAATTTTCTATAATAATTTACAAATGCTACAAAACGTCTAACTTCGTCAGCGTTTTTTGGTGTTGGAAAATTCTGAACTGCCGTGATCTTTTTTGGGTCAGGTTTTATTCCATCTGGAGTTACTACATGTCCTAGATATAATATTTCTTTTTGTAAAAAATTACATTTTAGTGGATTTAGTTTAAAATTAACCTTTCGTAATCTTCCAAAGACATCCATTAAGTTTTTATTATGTTGTTGTAAATTTCTACCCATGACAATGATGTCATCCAAATAAACTATGCATTGTATGTAGTTAAGTCCTGACATAGCTATGGTCATTGCTCTACTAAAAGCATTTGGGCTGGATTTTAATCCCATTGGTAGTCTTTTCATGTGATAGTGTTTATCTGCAATAAATGCTGTATACTTTCTGCTTTCGGGGTCTAGTTGTATTTGATAATAACCCTGGTTCAAGTCTAGAGTGGTGAAATACATGGCACCGGTCAAAGAGTCTAGAATGTCGGTGATATTAGGTAAGGGGAATTTATCATTTTCGATTACATCATTGACCTTTCTGTAGTCAATCACTAATCTCCATTTCTTTTCTTCACTGGAATCTGATTTCTTGGGTACTAAAAGTATTGGACTTGCCCATTCGGACTGGGATTCCTCTATGATGTCATTGTCTAACATTTGTTGTATTTGTTTTTTGATTTCTGATTTTTGTGATTGGGGTAATCTATATGGTTTGCTGTATACTGGTGATACGTTAGGTTTAAGTCGTATTTTTTGTTCATACAGGTTTGTGGTACTTAATTTATCTCCTGGTAATTGGAAAATGTCGGCGTATTTTGCACATATATTGGCAATGGAGTTACTTTCTTCATTATTTAAATTGTCAAAGTTTAAGAGTGAAAACAGTAATTTAACTCGATCTGCATTGTTGTTGCATTTGTCAAAAGAAAAACAGTTGTAGTCATTTATTGATTGAATTTCTGGTGTGAAATTGTTTAACATTATATTTTCGTCACGTGTGTTTAATATTTTTACTGTTATATTTCCGTTTTTGGTACTACTTATAGTGTTGGCTACAAAAATTCCTTGTGCAACTTCGCTCGAAAGTATAATACAATCTCCTGTATAATTTGTGGGAATTTTTACGAGTGATTCACTTCGTGCTGGTAATTTTATGTGATTTGAGGTTATTGTTTTAATTTCCGTATTTTGTAATGATAAAGGTAACGTTAGTAATGTGTTGTTATTTAGTGTGATTGTTCCTGTCTCATAGTTTATTAGACATTTATATTTTATTAAAAAGTCTTGTCCGATTATTCCATCTACTTGTAAGGGTAATGTTTTCCTTGGAAATACATGAAATTCATGTTCAAATGCCTGGTTATTATACTGCAAGTTTAAAATAATTGTATTGTGAGATTTAATTGTTCCTCCTAGTCCATTTATATGAGTCATTTTTGGTATCATATTTCCGCGGCATCGTAACGCTGCTTCATATGTTATTGCACTTAAGCTTGCTCCAGTATCAATTAGCCATATGTACGTTGTATTGTTTATTTTAAATTGAACTGAATTCATATGATTGTATGTTAAAATGTAGTTTTTATTGACGAAAAAATGTTAATGCCGGGGTTGTGTTGCTGGGATCTTGCGGGTTTTCGATCGCCGTATTTATGTGGTGAGTTTTATTTGAGTAAAAATACTTTTGTCGATTTCCGCGCGTAGTAGTATTATTACGCGTGCCATTGTTATTAGTGGTTCTCATTGGTTGGTAGTGGTTAATATTAGTTCTGTATGGCAATGATGGTTTATATGATGCCTTTATACTAGGGTACGAACGATGTGGGTATCTACCTAGTGGTCTATTATTGTAATGACCTCTGGATGGTTTATGCGTATTATATTGTTTGTTGCGGAAGTATAACACTTGCGCTGGTGCTGGTGGTGAAAATGTGGACATTTCGTGGTCCTTAGCACCTTGAATGGCGTCTTTTAGTGAGGTGTATCCTCGTGATGCTATTATTATGCCTAGTCGTTCGTTTCGTAATCCTTCTGCGAATTTAGCTATCGCGGTTTTTTCATTTAAGGAATGTAAAACTTTGTATGCGTCTGACTTTCCTTCTGCTTGTGTTATCGTGAGGTTCACAAATAAGTCCTCTAAATCTTGTCCATATTTGTCTATAGACTTATTTCCTTGTTTAGTCATTATTAGCTTAGTTTGAATCGCGGCTGCGGATTTAATGGTTAAGAGACGAAGTTTCATCTCTTCAATCAAGTCGCTTACACTAGTGTGTTTATCTGATATTCTTAGCTTAGCACTTTGAGTTAGTCGAGTTTTAACTACAAAATTTATTAATAACTTCGCGTCGGCTTCTTTTATCATTGTAGAATACAACTCTATTGCGTCTATTAATTGTTTTGTGACGGCTTCCGAGCCATCCATGGCTGGTAACAAAGTTACAGCTGTTTTTAAGTTGAAACTATCACTTGATGCCATTTTGTTTTGATTTTCTTCTTCGTATGATGCTATTATTTTACTATAAACGTCCTCTATTTTTGTTAAGTAAGACTGAATTAATTCACTTTCTGTTATTGATATCTCTGATTTTTCCAATTTTAAACTATATTCATTGATATAATCTTCGTATTGTTTGTATAATAATTTAACTTTTTGGAGTTTAGTTTGGCCAATAGCTTCGTTTCGGCGTTTTGGTCCTAGTTTTCTAATATCTTCCTGAAGTGATTTTAAATTATCATATAATTCGTGAATTGTGGTCATTGTATACTGATACTAACACCATATTAATATTTTACAAGGGAATAATTGTATGCCTTAATTCAATTTAGTATTAAATAAACGCAATAATTTACATGGTACCTGTAGTCATCTTAAGGTTTTTACTGGGTTCCGAAGGCGGGTGGGCGGCGAGACTGGTTGGGGTTCGGTGAAGTGTGACGTCGCTGCTTGCAGGTGGCTTCTACACGTTCTGTTCTGCTTGGCGCGCTGCTTTGTTGCTGTTGTTGCGCATCATTGTTGCCATAGTTTGACGCTCGATCTTCCTGGTGAGCCGTTTATGCAGTTTTTTCCATAGAGCGTAGACGAAAATTAGGGCTATCAAGATGAGTACAGCTGTAGTCAAGTAAGTTGATATTTTTGTGATATCGGTCTGCTCTGTCTGGGCGCTGTTCGCTGCTCCTGTTTGTGCGATGATTACTTCTTTCTGTTTCTCTTCTTTTGTACACCCTCCACCCATGACGTGGTTTGGTTTCTGATCGCTGCTGCTGATTTATTTTTCGTTCTTGGACAGCTGGTGGAATGGCTGAGGGTTTCGTTGATGCGGCGTCGATTATGCAGAGCTGGGCTGGGCTGGGCTATCTCGAGTCACCATGAGGCTGTTTCGAACAGCCCGACTGGCAGTGGGTCGCCATGAAGTGTATGGAGCGTAGGGGTGCGTAATGAGTGATACACGCAACGGTAGGAAGACGAATGTATTGATTAAATAAATATGCTAGCTTTTATAGGGAAACATTTCCTTTGTTCTTAACACGAGTCTAAAGTACAAGGTTGAAGAAAATGAATAATTATTTTCTATGTTTACAATATCGAATTACATGGTATCATATTACATGTGAAAAATAGACAATTAATTTATTATATCGATTTGCGGTGGGTGGTCTCAGCTGTAATGAGTCACTCTCCGCTACAATATGGCGGTTACGCCAATTTCTAAGTCGCACATAGAGAAAGATGAAAATAAGGAACCCGTGTTATCATGAGGTTCTTTATCAATCTTATATTTTTTATCAGCTATCGATCGATGCACGACTGTGATCTCATCTTATTTGTACATAAGAATATTGTAGATTTTGCACAGCTAAATTAATAATATAATTATAGCGGGTTGCACTAATTAACTTGCACGTATTGTATCGAGGAATCGCAAAACAACATTGTTTATCCTTTGAAATGGACTTCCGTAAAGTATCGCCTGTATCAATTAATTAACTAAATCAAACATGTAGGTTGATTGACAGTTACACGGGGGATTAATAGTTTAAATTCACTCGCTCGATGTGCATATCGAACGACTGTGCTAATGTCAGCCATTTAATATTTAGTCTGGACTTGAAACGCCTACCGTTTGCCATTTCGGTGTCACGTGTCAATGTACTAGCATGTTCTATGGCTGTAGGCATTTACTCCAAGGTCGCGCATTATAAATTCCGTCGCTGAAGTCGAGAGGACCTACCACAAACTACGGTTGACCTGTTGCCTCTCTCGCCCTTATAAAGTAGTCCGCAAGTGTGACAGAGAGGGAGCACGTCGACCGTGGTTCGCAGTAGGCCCCGCCGTCGGTCCCAGAGGATGCAGTCGTGCCTGTAATGTCAGCTATTAACTATTTAGTTCGGCCTTGTAGGCTTTTGACACTTATACAAGTATGCCAATTTTGAATTCGTTATCAGATTAGAAATTCAGAGGTGGGGTAAGTTGAAACGGTTTTCAGAATGGGGAAAGACAAAAATTCGTCCTTCTAGCACAGAGTCTGCTGGAAGCATTATGTCTTACCCCATTAAAAAACCGTTTGATCTTCCCCATTTCTGAATTTCAAGATGTTATTTGATAACGAATTCAACATTGGCATATTCGTATTTATACGAGTAAGTGCCAAAAGCCTACGAGGCCGGACTAAATGTTTAATAGCTGACTGTAGCAGTTCCCAGGAGGGTTATCATGACGCACTAATGCGGTTCAGTTTAGTTCGAGAGAAAGGGACAAGGCTATACGAGTAGTATATTACTGTCGCTGTTTCTGAACCTAAACTGAATCGCATTAGTACGTCATGTCATGGTAACCCCCCAGGTCACCACAACACACGTATGGGACTGCAGCTATAGTGTTCACGAATGTGTACCTACGTATACGTCTGTCCTACTTGAATCGTTGCAGTGTGTACTTGTAAATTTATCAGCTTCAAGTAGTTGCCGCCGACTGTACACAATCAATACCCTAACTGGCTGTAAATTGGCAGCGATGGGCAGTAATCTGGTGCGGATCCGGCAAACCCAATAATTGTCAATCGGCCGCGAATGTCCCATCACCCGGCCCGCGGTCCCGCGCGACTAACGCGCGTTTACGTAACGTTACAGCGTGCTGTTTACATGATTACCAGAATGTTGTATCAAAAACGTGGAGAAGTTTTTATCGTCCAAGTGTGAACACTTTTCGTTTCGACTGAGTGTTAGACTGAGATTGAGACTTAATAAAAGATCTTGATCGAGACCAAAATCGTGACGGGGAATTTTGTAAAGGTGTATTAAGACCAAACGAGCAGTCGCTCATTCTATCCCTCACTCTACGAAATTCGTTCGTTACACAAAACGTGATTCGTCTAAATTCGTTGGTTTCGTAGAGTGGGGGATAGAATGAGCGAATGCTCGTTTGGCCTAAATGCACCTTAATATCGAAATGAGCAAACTTTAAATAGTAGTCAAAGAACAAATACAGCGGAATTTATAGCCCGCTAGAAAAAAAAATCCAAAAAAGGCCGAAGTGTCGAGGGTGACTGACGCCAATTGCCATTTAATTAATTAATTTGTAATCTTCATTTATTTAATACACAATTCATTCTATAAGCAGTAATATTTGTTATACAACCCTCTGCAGTACTCTTTACATTAGTTCAGTCGTGAAAAACACTGTTCAGGAAAAAAGCTAATTGTCTGTCATTCCACCGAACAAGGAGACATCAAAAAGTGGGGTCTGCGAGTCCCAGCCCGCACCCTCGGCCCCGCGGCCCCGAGCGGCCGCCGGCGCCGGCGACGGCGACGCACGATTTATGCCAATCATTTGTCAGAAACTTTCACTACTAATTTCATTTCGCAATTTTCATCACAAAACTTCTGTTCCAATTACAAGTCATCCATGCTTAATAACTGTCAGCGAGTGGGGACGTCACGTGTCTGCTAAAGTTTTATACAATTATCTGTTACAAGACTCAGCAATTGAGAACATCTTTAAAATAAATTTTGTCTTTGTCTTAAATGCTTATTTGATCTGGAATAGGAGACGAACATAAGTGAGAAATGTACATTCCGCCACACAAAAGCTAAAATCAAATCACAGCGCAGAATTCAAACTCAATCAGCATTGAAATCTGACAGTTACAAAGAGTTCCGGTAGCGACAGTTCCGATAGCAGCGCTACCGATTTACTCCCCTATTCATAAACGTCTTTCCCCTATTCATATTGCTAAGACAAGCCGATAAGTATCGTTTGTCCCTTTTGGTCTTATCCGCATGCAAGAAAACCGAACAGGACACAATACATATTTATTAGCTTTTTAAGTTAGGAGACGTTTGGGAATAAGGGGATGAGTCTGTGTTGATTGAGATGCACATCAGATCAGTAACTCGCTTGAGACACTACTAGAGTAGCCTACTATGAGCACTGCCCACTTACCAATAAAACTTATTTATATTTAGTAACATTAGTTCCACAGGAAGCACAAACAGCCGCCCCCGCGGTGATCCATCGCCAAAGGGGCACAATCAATCAGAACTTATGATTGGTTCCCGCTCCAATTAGATAACTTTTTGAAGTCAATAACACGCCGCGAGGACAGATTGTCCCGCTCAATACAAGTGCTCCCAAACTTGCAATTGCCCTCAATTCTGGCTGGTAAGGTCTGGAATATCAAGAAAACAAATGAACTTGGGGCAGTCCCACGGTCAGTTCAATAATACTTAAACTAGAGATAAATGTACAAATAAGCAATTCCGCGAATCCAGGATCAATTATGAATAGTACATTACTATAGAGGACGGGAAACGAAGGGTTACAGGCTAAGTAGATATATCTGGCCGAAGGAACTGAGGCCAGATAGGAATACGCGGCCTGTAACCCTGTTTCTCGCCGAGATTTGTATAGTGCTTTTCTCAAACTTGCCATGAAATAAAACTAACTTATTTCGCCGAACCATACTATTTGATTTGGAGTAAATAAACCTTTTTTTTAATGTTGTACAATATCGTACAACATTAAAAAAAAACATTCGCGCCTAACTTTTTTTTTAAATCTGTTTGAGGTATCCTTTTACCTGGTGGTATAGACATTAGTTTTTAGGTTATTTTTTTTCTGTGGCTGAATGTCAAGACATAGTGTCACAATTTGACGTTTCAAAACAAAAGACAGTTTGTTTGCAGTCCTAGGTGTGAAATAAATACATGAAATCTCTTTACATATCATCTTGGCATATGCCACCGGATACATAGTATTTCCGGGTTTAATTTAAAGTAAGTAACATCAACATTCCGTAGCAAGTTTGAGAAAATATACTTTTCTCAAACTTGCTACGGAATGGTAACTAACTAACCACAGAATCGACAAAGTGGGACCATTTTGTCGATTCTGTGGTTAGTTAGTTACTGGTGATGTACTGAAATATGGTAGAACCTAACGATAAACGGCTTTCAATAAAAACTGATGGATTAATTAAATACTGTAATAAACTATACTATACATTTATATAGTATAATTATTTGCATAGATCAGCATTTTTTTCTATGTATCTATATAATCCACATTTTTACACGTACAAATCACACATTGTACATGTTTTATTGAGCCTATTGTGGGTTGTGGGTGGTATTGTGTTAAGATACCTATATGGCAACAAAAAGTACCTATCAGTGTATAAGTGTAGTATGATACCTCTTTTAATGAATTGCATGGAACCATCTCGCTGCTCCGCTGTAAATAATTCTCGTTCAGTAATCCGCGCAGCTCTCGTTAAAATGCTTTGAACGGAACGTGCTTTACATAAGCATTATTCTTTCTTATCACATCATTTATTACAGTCACGTCTAAAATTATGTATACATTTCAGAACGTATGCCCTTGGTACAAGGATCAAAATCATTAATATATTTTTGTAGCTGGTCCACTTCGGTAGTCTTTGAAAGTTATTTATGTGTCCAGCAAGTGCGATTAGAAACTGCAAAATATTACAATGCACACACCGACTTCACTGTCGATGCGAACTGAAGAAAAATCCTATCCTATATGTCCAAACAAGCACAAAAAGATGAAAACGGTGGTAAAGCCTGGTAAAGGTAACCTAACCTACCCAATAAAAAGCGCAGGCCGTATATCCAGACATGCGACGCTTAACGACATAATCCGCAGGTCTCTTGCCACGATCAACGTACCTGCTCTTCTTGAGCCTACGGGTATTATTAGAGATGATGGCAAGAGACCTGATGGTGTGTCTTTGGTTCCTTGGAGCTTGGGACGGATGTTGGTATGGGATGCTACTTGCGTAGACACCCTGGCACCGTCCCATCTTCAACGAACTACGTTTAAGGCAGCCGCTGCGGCTGAAAATGCCGAATTTTTAAAACGTAATAAATATAAGGGCCTCGCCAAAGAGTACGATTTTGTACCGTTTGGCGTAGAAACTTTAGGTTCTTGGGGCCCCAGCGCACGCAAATTGTTTGCTGAGATCGCGAAACGTCTGGTTGATGTAACTAAAGACCGAAGAGCTGGCGACTTCCTCGCACAACGCATCAGTATTGCGATACAGCGAGGAAATGCCGCCAGCATCCTCGGTACAATGCCACAAGGGCCAATCTTAGATATAGGTTAGGTTAAGTAGATTAGTTAGATGTAATCTATGTACATAAATTGTAGTTTTGAAAATAAATATAATTAAAAAAATGAATAGATAATAGAGATAATATTACAAGTGGAAGTCTCTTTTCTATCTCTCGTACTAGAAAGTGCCTTCCGCTTGTAATATTAGTAGTAATTTGTTATGCAATAGGCTTCTGGTCGTTCGTAATACCTAAATAGAAACGCAAACTTATTGATGGGGTTATAATCTGACTATATAATATGTATATCTATAATTCTATAATGATAGCGGAAATATTCAGATATCCGTGTCTTGGCACTGACTTATAGTTGAAGATTATGTCGACGGACGTTCGGCTCACTGATCCGAGAGGACGAGACTTGATACCGGCCGTGTCGGGTCGGGCACACAGGTACCTACACCATAAGATAAGATAACATCTTATTGTCAATTGTGTAAACGGCCCCTATTACATAATTACAGGAGCGACAATTGTAAAATATAATTTTACTGACGTCACAAACCACCGTAGGCTACAATACCGCTTACTATTGAATCCTCCATGTCCATGTTTGCTACCAATATAGAATTAATAAAAAAACGCTTTTACATCGTTAAAAAAGTACTTTTTATTTTCCGAAGGCCTCGAAATTGATACAAGGTTTAGAAGGATTTTCGTTAAATCTTGACATGAGGTTCGGCCTGTGTCGGAAAGTCGGAATCTCGCTACAAATTGTCGTGTTTCTTAAGACAATTACGAGTATATGTAATTTGCAATTGTAATTTAACTCCGCAAAAAAGTAGCTGCTAATTGCTGACTTATTAAAATTTTTGCAATACTTTTTACGTTGGTGGCAAACAAAAACACGGCCCGTCCGATGGTGGACGGTAACCGTAGCCTATGGCCGCTGCCAATAGGAGAAAGAGTACTTTTTACAATTGTCGCACCTGTCACCTTGGTGAAATAGGGGTTAGATATAACATTTTTTCCATAAAAGGTAATAACAGATTTAACTACCTATTATCAGTGTAGGTACCTAGTAGGATAATACATGCACAAATATAAACCACAAAATGTTTTCGTACTCGCTGGAGTGGGAAATAATGAATTTCTCCGAATGCATGGCTCCTGTGACGGCACAATATCAGAGATGTTCAGATATATCTGACCACCCTGCCCGCTCCTGTATATCCAATAGCCGGTACCTTTCGAGAGTTCCGAGGCTGTATCGTCCAAAGCGATTTGAACAATTCCCATCTCAATTTCAGTGTTCCTAAAACTTTGCTAGTAACTTACAGAATTAAATTTATACGTATCGTTAAAAAGGGAACCTCCCCGCGCGGCCTTTCCCCCCTTGGCCCGTAATTTATTGTTTTTGGCGTACTGAATGGCTGGAGGCCGAAATCGCGATTTCATTTTAGTGGTTTCCATTTGCGAGGTGAAATATAGCGGGTCAATAGCCAATTGAAAGATCAGCGGCGGGAGACCGCTATTACTTAGGTATTGAAAAAAGCTCTTTCAGTTATTAAGGAACGCACCTTTCGTTGTAATGAATTCTGCGAAGCACCAATATTTTGTAGCAGTTATGTCCTTATACACCTGTATATAGATTGGATCTCGTAAGGTCTCCATATTACGTCATTGCGTATCTGTTACTTTTTGTTGTGTGCCGATATTATTATGTACCAGTAGAATATATTTATTACAGAATAGTCTAAGTTTAGTTACCATTGCCTTATTAAGGGTTAACTAGTAATTGTGGGCGCCTCGGAAGTCCTATCTGTTATTTATTTTTATAATTTTCTGGTATTTACTTAGGCGATTCGGACATTTTCATTTATTAAGTAAAATGGCTATTATGTTCCAGCTGCACAGTGACAGTGACGTTGCTTTTATTACAAGTGCCACAAATAGAGCTGTTTGAAGTAGTTTTTTTCTTAAAAGATTAACATCTGCATACGTTTGGATCACGTAATCATGCGCGTACGTCGCCCCCCCCTTCCCCCCCGCTCGACATCTGGCGGCCGACACACGTCATCGTAATTCATCGCGGACATCAACACGCGTTTATTGCTCTAATGATATATTCGCGAACACGGTCTTTACGCGTGAGCGAAGACAAAACATGGAGGAGACTATTCCCGTCTTTCCGGTAAAACTATTATACGATTTCACCTGAAATTGGACTGGAAGTCCTCAGTAGGTATCTATATTAAATCATTTACCAAGAATCAGTACAATTCAAACATTTCGTATAGAATTTTATTATTGGTGCTTGGGTTGGCAGTAGATATTAAATTCCACCGTTTCAGCACAAGATCACTGATAATCAGCGGAAAAGATATAATGCGACTATTTTCAAATTGCTGAAACAATATCCGAGTTAATAACTAATGGAATTCTAAAGACTTCACGTTTCTTCATCTAACAGGTTGCTAAGCGGCATAGCAGTTGCTTAACTTTAATATAAAGACGCAACTTGAAGAAGGCGGGTTGTTGCAAACTTGGCCGTTTTTCTGCCGCTAACTCTAAGATCAAGTTTTCGTATTTAAATCTGTTAAGAGCGCGGTGAGGGGGGCGGGGGTGAAGTGCGGGTGGGGTTGCCATACGTCCGGATTTGTCCGGACATGTCCGGGTTCTTTGCCCTTTTTTCCGAACTGAGCTGCGGCCAGACTTGACAAGTAAAGTTAGCTAGAAATTGCTTTACCTAATAAAATTAAGACGAGTTTTTGATACATTTTTTAAAAAGTGAATAAAAGCTCTACCTAAGCACCTACTGAAGTGAATAAAAACGTAAGCGCAAAGGAAGTGGCAAAATTAACGGTACCGACACTTGTATCGCTCCGGTGCGGCAGGTCGGGCTTTGCTAAATCTCTCTGACAGGAAAAATCTGGACTTTTAGGGTGATGTTCGGATTTTTGTGAGGATATTTCATTTTACCATATGGCAACCCTGGGTGCGGGGTGCCGGGCGCGGGGGACGAGGCAGTCCGTTATTAGTCTCGGGATGTGAGAATAAATTAAAAGTAGGAAGAGAATAAACTTCTTCATTTGAAATGAAGTTCTGACTCTAACTAAGCGCAGGCAATATCCGAGGAGCGTTTTATTATTTGTTACTTTTGATAGATTTAAACCAATGATACTAAGGTTTTTCACGACTTTATTTGGAAACCCGGTTAATTAAATATAAAATCTAATATAACAGATCTTAATCTGCATCTTCCCATCGTTGGAAATTCACTTTCTTACTAATTTTGATGAGTAGGCATGAGAATTATATATAATTCTTGACTGATCTAATTAGATCCAATGTGTTTGTTCATAAATTGTTACCTGATCTTATCAATGGCTATTTGGTGCCTATATACATAGTGTAATATTTACATAGTACTTATGACGTCTGGAAAATAAGAGTCTAAATTATCATTTCAATGATGTTTCAAACCCGCTCTGTTATTTGTTTTACAAACATCGCAATATTGTCAAATGAAATTACATCATAATTCCATCCCATGGCAGCGGTGACAGGCAACGACCGCTTGAAAGCCGATAACTCATAACATTTGGAATTGGCACATGTTTCACTACACGAGTTAAGCTGCGGTCACACCGCTGCGTAAAAACGGCAACGAAAAAAAGAATAATGTTGACGCATTGTAACCACACCACACCTGCACAGTACGCGGAATCACTGTAAAACGGACTTCACCTGTCGTATACTTCGAATTTGATCTGCTCCGTCATAATTGGACTTCATGAAATTTAATATGATAGCATAGTCAAATTTTAATTGCAGCTAGCTTGAAGTTGATAAAGTTTTTCTGCGTAATTAGATAAGTAGCCATGAGCTGCCGCTGCGTTATTAACGCCGACATACTTTCTATCGGGCTCGATTGCACTAATACGCGAGTTCGAGCGGGATGCATAAAAAGTAAGTCCACGTTAATAACGCAGCCTCAGCTCATGGCACGGCTTCAGCGGCGAGGAAAATATGCGTAAGAATACGCCGTGTGAATGTGATTCCGTATCGCCGCCGTTTTTAACCAGCCGTGTGGTCGTACCTTTACGACTGGGCGTCCCGCCTCGTGGACACACGGGTGGTCGTAAATAAACGCGGGTTGTCTCTTCACGACTCCATTTATCCATCTTTCGCCGCAATCGTAGTCACTTGTCACGTGCGCGTTGTGTATTCGCGTTTCATTTGAGATTTTATCGTTACTTAATAGCTTTTCTCTATAATTCATTAACCTAATTATAGAATAAAGTCGGTGTTTTATTGATCTGCTTTATTTCAAGTAGGAATAAGAATTTTCCAAACATGCACAACAGCAAAAGTTTTTCATTTCCTTGATTTTTAATCGAGTATCTAGTTATTTATAGTAAAAACTATATTACGGCTATTAAAATAACTTACGAAATATGTTGGAGTGATTAGCGTATGCATTTATTCGTAACACATGGATAATCAGTGGTCAATCAGGTTTTCGAGTGATAATATTGCTATGATTGCTGCACACCAATAAAAGTTTAAAGTTAAAAGTTTAAGCTGTTTTAAAGTTACGTGCATATGTAAATAGTTAAAATGGGAAGAAAACAAGCTTATTCACAAGTCGGTTGTAACACATTTCGAAAGTCACAGTTCTATAGAATGTGTTTGAGTGACAATATTTAATACAAATTACGCCCATTGACTTGTTATATTAAATTATGGCCAACCAGCCTGTAAGTAGGAAAAAGCGGCAAATTCAAATTTAATACGGGCAGTCAACTATTCATACATTTTAGAATTTGCCACCTTTGTAGCCAAACTACTGACAAGCTGATTGGCCAGAGTATAGATGTCCGTTCTAACCGAGAGCCGAGTTGTTCGTAACTTCGTTTCACATTTCCTGTATCGCAACTTCACAATCGATGTAACAGAATCTCTCACTCATCGCAACTCGGCGTTTGTCAATTTATTCACAATTGAATTAGCATGGGCCTAGTCCGCTCCATTCATTTAAGTGTTTGAGCACCATAAACATGGAACCCAATTATCGGATTTATTCGTTTCTTTCTATTGATCCGCGGCGTCTGTTGCGAACTCAGATGATGGATCTATTAATGGTACCTAATTTATGGAGATTAGCGAGGCAGGGCAAAATGAGATTATCGATGTACAAATTGCAAAAAACCTAATAGAATTATGATTTATTAATATGAAGGATATTTTATTTTATAGATTTATTCCAGTAGCCATGCCATGAGTTGGAAAGTAAAGGATACGTTCGGTTTTACTCGATACGTAAAGCATTTATCGCGGTCGCACTGACATATTGGAGTCTGCTTTACGTATCGAGAAAACCTAACGTTACCGAACATATATACCAAAGTCATAGTATGGCTACAGGATGCTTAGCCAAGTTGCCAATCGCTAACGCTTAGTAGCATATCGTTGTTTTCCCTCTCTGTCACTCTCTGAGAATGTTCGGCACATTGCTCTTCGTCAACAATAGGATAGGAAACTAATTTACTATTTAACTATTTAAATAATATTCGCTTGTTATACAACTATGTAGTATTAGTTATACCTATTGTCAGTATCTCTAATGCATTCCATGCAGCAGAATATCATATTGGAATGAAATAACATGTAGACAACTGTCATGTGGGCTTACCATGTGCTGCCGCCGCGATCTTAACTCTCATGGTACGGCTACTGTATGCACACAAAAATAATACCTACCTAAACAAATCCGATAGTCTATGTTGCCTGTATTGAATCAGAAGGAAATTGTTCTTTTCCACTAAATAACCAGGTAACTCTAAAAAAGATCATATTCTGCAGAATACAATGTTGACTTCATGTTAGGCCAAATTTGTAAAATGTCTTGATGGTACTCATATGTCTACGTCATTCGATATGAATCCCCTCGAAGTTTTTGCACAATGACCGACGACGGCCGCCGGATTCAGAATACGTATCTTTGAAAGCCGAGTCTTCAACGTATTCTGAAAACCTTTCCACTCTATTGAACTGCACTTGTTTTTATCGCTTCTGACTTCCCGTTCGTGACCCAATTCCGATCGTCCGCGTCTTGTTTACTCCGTCCTCCACTGCACCATTGCACCCGGTCGTCTAATTGCACGTAATTCGTCTCCGCCCGTATTTGCCGTCGCGGCGCATTAATGAGACCGGACAGTCCTAATGAACCCGTTTGAAAGGCACCATTGTGTTTCAAGAGGGGTATTGCGAGTGCTAAGTGGGGAGAGTCGATTCATCGCTTGAGCAAACACTGTTGTGGGCGCGGCACCAATTATTGGAATTCCATAATTATTTGATTTTCTTCTGCGCTTGATAATGGCAGTACCTACGAATACACTTATTACCATCCCAACTTTCCCGTGGGTGTCAAAAAAGTCGACTAACTCTTAGGGATTGAAGTGTCACTGAACATTGGTTCATAGAAGATTGATGATAGGCAGTAGCGTCATCATAGTGGACAGTGTAGCGATTATGTGTAGGTATTTAATTTACTTCCTAATGCGACCATACGCGTAGTTAATATCAGGAGAGGGAGTGAGGGAGGAGGGAGAGGCCTACGTCGTCGTACGGAGTGGACTGAGATAGGCTGATGTTTTGAGGTGTGCATGATTTTCTCAAAGCAATGGCAGCATGAGGTAATAGTACATTGTGCATTAAGGGAGGTAAGTACGGAATTACTAACGAGAGTGTTAGAAGTGTTAGAAGAGAGTGTGGCTTTTATGACTCGAGTTAGTATTCCGCTTACCGACCGTAATGCATACAATGTTTTTCATCACACTTGCCGACAAAAAAATAAGTTTTAAGAAATAACATTATTAAATGACGTACTGACATTTCTATTACTCCCTAGGGAATTTCACTTTTCTATTACTCCCGCTGCGCGCGCAAACAATGGCGCGCTTAGACAGCAAGTGTGATGAAAAATTCTTATCCTCTGTAGAAAGTACATTTATGAAGCTAGTTCTATAAAGGCTTTGTATATTTGAATCGTTATTAAATACTATGGCGCTGGCAAAAAACATTATAACGGCCTTACGTGAAGTAAGCGCCGTAGCATATCGATGCCTGAAACGCGCTGCCAATCAGAAAATTTAGAAACCGATCTTTTCTTTGTTAAGCACTCCATGCATATGTAATTCTTTGATAAAATGTCGACAGAACGTCGTTTTGGCATCATGCCAAACGATTCTTCAGAATAAATGAACCAAACCGCTCATAATATAATAAATGGGCACCCATTTTATGGATCAAATTCGGACAGGTATACAAATGGGGGTTGAGGATAAATGCTCTTCGTCAAAAGTGAAACAATTTTAACCTTGTCGACGCCACGTCAAGCACATAAGCTGTCACCAAAATATTAAAAAGTCAAAACTGTACATTCATCATCATCATTGGCCTGGAACTATAAAATCTATAAAAGATGATTTAAGCAGCGTTCGTTTGTGTTTGGCACTTACGGGTGTGACTAAATAGACCCGCCGCGACCGCACTTCGCACAAGTAAATGAAGTGTTTGGCGAATCGGGAGGAAATCAGCGCGCTGGTGTCTCAACTCTCGCCTAGCAGAAAGGAGATCAAACCAGGCGCTGTCGTGTGCAACAACGCCTTTGCTCAAAGTCTCCCTCCAATGGTCTCTATCCTGTGACACATCCTCTCAGCTGCTGTGATCGATGCCGAACGACAACATCATTTGTCAGCCTCCGTAGCCTAGTTGGTAGTGACTCTGCCTACGAAGCTGGAGGTTCCGGGTTCGAACCCCGGTGAGGGCATTATTTGTGTATTTATTAATCACAAATATTTGTTCCTTGGTCATGGTTGTGTATGTATTTAAGTATCTTTTATATATATCGTCGCTTGGTACCCACATCACAAGCCTTAATTGAGCTTACCGTGGGACTAGGTCGATTTGAGTAAGATGTCCCAAGATATTTATTTATTTATGTCACGTTTCAAACTGTCCTTAAAACGGAGCAACCTGTGGTGACATCAGTCATTGGCGTCCAAAGGGTTAAAAGTGTTTAATTACGGAGGGGCTCATTAGGATGAATGGTCTAAGAGTTCGCCTCGCCCCGCCCATGCCGGCGGCGGCGGCGGCGTGGTACGTGGCTTGAACTGTGTGCTTACTGTGAGCTGCCGCCTCGTAATTAACGCGGACCTACTTTATATCCATCCCGCTCATACTCGCGTATTGGTGCGAGCGAGCCGGATAGCCAGCAAGTCCGCGTTAATAATACGGCGGCAGCTCATGGTACGGCTACTGAACGTTTTAATTGCTAATGGGCATACCTGGGATAACTCGGGGCATTTATACGAAAGTGATGTAGCAAAATATTTTATCGACTAAAAATATATCGATGTTACTGTGAATGACAACATCAAAATGTTATTCGGCATAAATAAATATTAGGTGCTTACTTTTCAATTAAAATAAAAAATGGCCATAGTCGGATTTTCATAGTAAGTCAGCCTTTAAATCAACCAGACTCTAGTATTTTTTTGTGAGTACCTCTTATGGTGAAGAATATTTCTGCTGAGTATCAACGTCCTATCGGTGACAGTTTTTGACTTATGATTTTTTTTAGTTTTTTTCTTTAATGTGTTGTATCTCAGGATGTATAAAAGCGAATTGCTTCAAATTTTGAAATAATGTTCTTTATTTAGATATGCATCGAATTTAAAAAAATGAATATCGATTGTCGTATAAAAAAAAGAAAAAAAAAGACCAAAAAATTTTTCATATTTTTTTTTGTGTACCTATGAAGTAGTGACACCTCTATTTTCTTTTTCTAATTATAGACCATACATTGGCCTACTAGTTGCCTAAGTATCAAAATTTTCCAAGCGGTACTTCTTACCAAAAATCGGCAATATGTGTGGTCAAGTTCTGCATTCAATCGGTGTTTTTCAATGTAGTATACAAACTCTTCATTTATATTTGAGTTTTCTTATCAGGTTATCTTATTTAAGAGTAAATGCTAATGACAACTTAATGTCATCATGATGCAAGCTGTTTATTTCATTATTAATCATTATCTTTTTTTAAATATTTGCTGCAGCTCTTGCACTTTTTATTAATATTTCCATGAAACGGATTCATTGCAGTTAAATATTATCGAGATACGCTAGTTGAAATGGTAAACGGCCGATTAATAATGAAATAAACAGCTTGCATCATGATGACATTAAGTTGTCATTAGCATTTACTCTTAAATAAGATAACCTGATAAGAAAACTCAAATATAAATGAAGAGTTTGTATACTACATTGAAAAACACCGATTGAATGCAGAACTTGACCACACATATTGCCGATTTTTGGTAAGAAGTACCGCTTGGAAAATTTTGATACTTAGGCAACTAGTAGGCCAATGTATGGTCTATAATTAGAAAAAGAAAATAGAGGTGTCACTACTTCATAGGTACACAAAAAAAAATATGAAAAATTTTTTGGTCTTTTTTTTTCTTTTTTTTATACGACAATCGATATTAATTTTTTTAAATTCGATGCATATCTAAATAAAGAACATTATTTCAAAATTTGAAGCAATTCGCTTTTATACATCCGGAGATACAACACATTAAAGAAAAAACTAAAAAAAATCATAAGTCAAAAACTGTCACCGATAGGACGTTGATACTCAGCAGAAATATTCTTCACCATAAGAGGTACTCACAAAAAAATACTAGAGTCTGGTTGATTTAAAGGCTGACTTACTATGAAAATCCGACTATGGCCTTTAAACGGGTAGTTACGCGTTTAATTTAAAATAGTTTTCAAAATATAAGATAAATATTAAAATATCAATATTTAAATTGTCATTTTGATTAAAATGACATCTGCACACAAGAGGCCCGATATCAGATATGACATCGAACCTCTGTGCTGTAATCGAGAATGTTCAATAAGCACATCTTTTATTATAATTATATCGACATCTTTTTAATCTTTTTAATCGATATCAAATCCCTATAACTTGCCCCCAGTTATCCCAGGTATGCTAATGGGCATTCAATCACTCTTTGTGGACTGACATGGGCATGCATGTCAGGACATGTTGCTGGCCTTTATAAAGTGGCTCAGAGCCTGTATGTATGTATATGCATTTGACATGCAACTATTTGATTATGCATTTACGAAAAACTTAGGTAAGTCGCTACTTAGTAGAATACATTACATTATACATATACCTACTTGTGTTTTAGTAAAAACTATAATTATATTTATGTGGCTGGCGCATAATAAGAGGCATTAAACATGAGTGTGGTTTTATGAAACGAGCCGTAGGCGAGTTTCATAATAAGATCACACGAGTGTTTAATGCCTAATTATGTACAGTCACGTACATAACTTTATCTACATCCATATCATTAGTTTAGAATGACAATTTACCTTTATTTTCATTGATATCCACTAAGTAATTACCTCTAAATATAAAAATTCAAATCAGTTGAAATCACTCAATTTGAGTAAGGATATCCTACAATAAATATTTATTGAAAAAAATACAACAAAAAGAAGTTGACTTCATAATGTTAAAATTAATATCATGACGACGATACTTTAATGTCAACATTATGATGCACTGTACTCTGCCTGTACTTTAATGTTAACATTATGATACAGCCACAGACACCGGTCTCTTAATATAGGTCATTACATTACCGCTTCTGAATACATAACAGGGAAATTATGATATTCCTGTAGATAAATAACTATTACGTGATGGGTTCAGTAAAAACTATAATATAATAATTATTTGATATTTTGTAATATTGTAGATTTGTTTCGTTATTATATTAGTTTATTAAACCTTCACGAATATCTGCCCACGCCCACGAGTGTAATGTCATGCCCGAAACGTCAGGATAATATTATAGGTAAACGTAAGTTTACGCGATTTGTCGTTAAAATATGAGTTGTTTCGTTATTAAATTTATTTGTTCTGTGAAATCGACTTCCGATTTTCATTTCATTGCATGTTTGATAAAAACATTGTACTTACTTCTGCTTGGAAATCACACTCAGCAGCAGTATCTCTATAGATTTCCCGTCCTGCTAAGTTTAGTTTCCCGGCGTCAGCACTAATGTACTATGATCAAGTCGCGGGCGCAATGCAAAGTACTAATGTTCCAAGTATGCGCAGCCTTTGATGCAATTATGGAATATGCATCAAAGATAAGGTGTGTATCAACCCCGACCGAGCCAGTAACAGGCAGCTCGCGATAGCAATCACGTGTTTCCGCCGTCTAAGACCCACTAGCCTTACCATGGGCTGCCGCTGCGTTATTAACGCGGACTTACTTTCTATTTGAGTTGCAAAGTGACCGTCATTTTCAATAATTGACCGATTATAAATGTCCGGTCATTAATGATACTTATTCATCGTGTTATTTCCCCTTAATCAGGTAAAAAAGTATAGCCGTGTGGTGACGGCAGTATTAATACATTTGTCACCACCCAACTCCTCCTGCGGGTGTCGTAAGAGTCGACTAAGGGATTGAAGTGTCACTGACCATTATTTGATAAAAGATTGATGATGGGTAGCAGCGTCATCATAGCCCAACTAACGAAGAAGTCATATAAATCAAGAGTTATACGACCTTTAGCCATATAAGAGTTTTCTAGTCGTTTTTAGTTACCCTGTTAGTCAAATAAACGTTATAAATCTGATAGTTTAGTCGTCCTACCAAATAGTCTAATTACTATGGTAAATAAACGTTTTTGCGACTTAATTATACAACAATCATGTAGAGGTTTTAAAGAAAACGTTTACTTAATGATGTTCAAAGTTGTATAAACGTTTTCGTCTTATAAAGGGTTTAGAAAAAACAGAACCGTCGTAATAAGGTCACTTTTACAACGTCTACATAATTTTATTGTTGTATAAGTGATATCATAAAACCTTATATCGACAGTTATATAGCGGTATTGAAGGTAACTTCAATATGACAAAAAGATATCAGCGGGACTGTTACCTACCCTTTATTCAACAGTTGGTTATATTAACGTCAAACAAAAACTTTGAAAAACCTTTAGTTGTTGCCGAACTCGTTATATTCCTTTTATTGGACTATATGTTTTTAAATTGATTTTAAGTTACGGTTATAAAACATCATGCAATTTATAGTCGATTTGAAATTAATATTATAAAACATCAGTCGCCATTTCGTGAGCATCACAGTACTATTTAAAAGAAAAAAACCATGGATGTTACATCGTGGAAACGGTACAAACGAAGTGGCAGACTAGTAACGGCGGCTTAGTAATGTTATATAATTATAAAAACCTTTACTTAAGATAAAGTTATATTGTAGTCGTATAAGTATAAATCCATGACTTGTTCCAAAATGGCTAACCTTAACTATAATAAAATATGAAGAAATATTGTTATAAATTATAATTATTTCGCATATATTAAGAGCGCAACAGCAAAAAACTGTATGTCATCATAAACTTTAACGGTAAAGTGAACTTCCCATACGAATTCAGCTCACGCCAAATGTGCAAACGCTCAATATATATTTCCGTACACTTTTTTGTCACACACACCAAGTTTTGCGCGTGTCTAAAATAAATGTCAGGAGCAGTTTTATAAATAAAACTTAAAAACATTTATGTAACTTAAAAGTCCGATAAGCAATGAGTAAGGGTTATACTAAACCTTCTATAAAACAAAATGGTCAGTAATAAAACATTTATTTGATATTTAGGTCGCGTAAAGGTTTTTGTTGTACTCTTTATACAACGTTTTGGTCATTCCTTAATCGTTACAATACCTTTAATAAACGATTTAAGTCGCCATGAAAACCTTTATTTAACGTTTATCTCACCAATAAGTCGTATAATTTGCGCCACTTTCGCCTTTTATAACCGTTTACCTTACCTTTATATGACCAACCAAATTAGACTAGAAGTTATATGCAAAACGTTGTCTCAACTTCTATATGACTATATTTTGCTAGTTGGGAGTGGACACATTACTGCGATCACCAATCCGCTTGCCGAGCATGGCGATTATTAGCTAATATGCAGCAGTGGCTGGACGTAGGCCTCTGACTAGTCCACTGACTATCATAGGCTGATGATGATGATGATCATCATCATCATCATCACATCAGCCGAAAGACGTCCACTGCTGAACATAGGCCTCCCCCAAAGATTGCCACAATAACCGGTCCTGCGCCACCCGCATCCAGCGGACTCCCGCGACCTTCACCAGGTCATCGGTCCACCTTGTGGGGGGCCTACCCACGCTACGTCTTCCGGTACGTGGCCGCCACTCAAGAACCTTCCCGCCCCAACGGCCATCGGTTCTACGCGCAATGTGCCCCGCCCACTGCCACTTCAGTTTAGCGATTCGGAAAGCTATTTCGGTTACTTTGGTTCTGCTGCGGATGGTCTCATTTTTAATCCGATCACGCAGAGAGACTCCTAGCATAGCCCTCTCCATTGCCCTTTGGGTGACTTTGAGCCTTCTTATGAGGCCCATTGTAAGCGGCCACTAGAGGTGTGCGCCGGCACAGAAATCGCCGGCGGCGGCGCGCCGCAAAATTTAGCCGGCGTGGCGGCGCCACGCCGGCGTCAAGGCCGAATTTTTGACCTTTACGTTCATATAGAGGAATGAGAAGGTATTAAACACCTAGATATAGTTTAGGACAAGTTTATTATTTTAAATATAAACACGTAAAAAAATATAAGATTGCATTTTATGCGACAATTGTTATAACTATCGTGTACGAAAATTATTTTATTAACTCGCAATGGGTCGAGTCGTGACATTTTGTCTACACATCTACAGATTCCCAATACTACACATTCCCAATTGTACAGATTCCTAATACTACAAATAAGAGGTATTGTCAATCCCAATCATACGGATTTCGAATGCTACAAATACCCAACACTACAGATTCCCAATACTACACGTTCCCAATACTACGAATTCCCAACAGGTACTCCAGATTTCAAATACTACAGATACCCAGCTTTACAACCTCTTTATAGTACCAACATCGCCCACACTGCTAATCATACATCGGTGTACACACGAAAAAATATTTTTCCTAACTAGTGCGCAAAAACGGACTTTGCGCACGCTTCGCGCGCGGTAATTTCTCTTTTTGACGCACTTGTAATGAAAAAAATCATCCCTTACACGTGCAAAATTTTTTTTTGATTCGGTTGATTGTCGCCCTCGTTTCACTCGGGCTCTAACTTTCACCCTCGCCGACAAAAAGTTTTCCCGCACTAGTTAGGAAATGTACAATTTTTTCCATTTAAAATCTATTTTTGCATCGCGCATGTCGGTATGTTTTGCTTTGTTTGACGTTATTATTTATTACAAGCCTACAAAAAATGCAAAAATAGCCAAATTTTGAATGCGTTTTAATGTACTGATAAAAAATATTTCGTATACTGTCCAAAAAGAGGAAACATACCGACATGAGAAGTATCTTTCTTAAAATGCTTATGAAAAAAAATTTGTTACAAATTGGTCTCATTTTGGAGGAGGAAACAGGGGACAAAAAAACCTTGTTTTCGCCAATTTTACTTATGTATTATCAGGCGAAGCTGCAGTCATCTATTTCTAAGCCGTGCAAAGCGACAGCAAATTTTTCAAATGCCAATTTTTTAGCTTACGTCTCCTTTTTCCTCTAAAATATCTTATTCAAGAAGCACAAAATCATCGATGGCAAACGCCTAAATTAATAGAAACAGTTAATAGACAGTCATTAAGCCTCCTATGGTGGCCTGACGTAGACAATGAAAAAACATCCACCATCAACATCAGCCTATCGCAGTCCACTGGTGGACATAGGTTTTCGTTCATTGGCTGCTCGCATCCGGCTCCTGCCAGACTGCTACGCAAATCGTCACTCCACCTTGCCTGAGGGCGTCTTACACTACGCTTGCCGAGACGCGGTCTCCATTCAAGAACTCGTTTACCCCAATGGTTGTCGGGTTTACGGCTAATACGGCCAGCCCACTGCCACTTCAGCTTGCTAACACGGTGGGCTATGTCAATCACTTTGGTTCTCTGCCGGATAACCTCATTTCTGATTCAACCCGACCTGATTCGGCCCGCAAAGAGATGCCGAGCATAGCCCTTTCCATAGCTCGCTGAGCGACTTGTGGACCAGCCGTACCGTCAGTGTCCACGTTTCGGCTCCGTACGTCACGACGGGTGGGACGCACGTATTGAAGTGTTTTGTCTTCAGACACTGTGGGATCGACGATGTGAAGAATACAATATAATGGAATTCTGTAAAATCGGGAACAATTCTACTCGAGTAGTGTGTTTTTTTCGTTGGTACGTATCAATCTCCTTTAGGCCTGAAAATCTGTAATCCATAAGTGGGATTTCGGTCAGAGGGAACCGCTTGTCGATATTCGCAAGCATATTGTTGTTTAATGCCAATATGATCAGCGTGGCGCGTAATTTAGATGATTTTATTCCGCAAAATTTTTGTCGCGGCGCGGATTTTGAAAACGTCGGCGGCGGCGGCGGCGTGGGTACCGCGGCGCGGCGCACACCTCTAGCGGCCACGTTTCAGTACCGTATATGTCATCACTGGCAACACACACTGATTAAAGACTTTCGTCTTCAAACTTCGATGATGATGATGAAAGTATAAAAAAATTAGCAGTAGGTACATCGGTAATAGTATTTTTCATAACCAAGTATTTTAACTAATATTGACTTTAATTTTCCGTTTGAATATTCAGATTTTACTATTGCTCTAAGTCAAGCCGTACACCTATAGAATGTCATAAACTCATTAATGACCAGTCATGCATTTATAATATAAATGTCGGTCAGTTATTGGAAATGACGGTTACTTTGCAATTCTACTTTCTATCCATCCCATTCGTATTCGGGTATTGGTGCGAGCGAGTCGGATAGAAAGTAAGTCCGCGTTAATAACATAGTGGCAACTCATGGTACGGCTGCAGGCGGTACTGCTGCAGCGACAGCTAATTTGATGCATGTTTGATGTATTCATCTCCACGACGGAAATTTCATCAATATTATAAACTAATCAGGAAGCAGATGGTAAACAATATCATAGATAAATAATAAACTACAATAGAGCGCTCAAGTCATACATAACAATTTATATTAGATACTTAATAAATATGTAAGGTACCTACGGAAAAACACACGATGAAAACCTTAAACTCGCTTATAAACTTTGCGCACTATGAGCTAAACGTTATACTTTATCAATAATGAGTGAAGCTTTCATGTATGATGAAAACACTCTACGATCGATGATTTGCCTCTTGAGACCGCTTTCGTGTAGCAGCGTTGGATCAACCATTTACGCCTTGTATGTGATCAACACTCAAATAATTGCTCACACCGGGGTTCGAATCCGGTACCTCTACCTTCACAGGCAGCGTCACTACCAAATAAGGTACTTTATGACTTATTTGATGAAAATAATGTTTCGTCCACCAATCCACCATGAAAGAAGTTCGTGTGACGATACACTCTAATGGTCCCTAGATGAAGCAAGTTTGTGCAGTGACCATAAATAGTACCTTATACCACAAAGGCAGTAAACATACTCTATAGGCTGAGCCACACCAGATACGTACAGGTGTGTGTGGCAGGCGCGTTGTAGCATAGTAAATGTCATATTAGATGGCACACTGCTTGTACGTCACGCGCACGTGCACGCGACGCAAGCGGTGTGCAATCTAATATGACATTAACATACGCTGTCGGCCGTGTGGTGACGGCAGTAAGAATACATTTGTCACCACCCCAACTCTTCCTTCGGGTGTCGTAAGAGTCGACTAAGGGATTGAAGTGTCACTGACCATTATTTGAAAAAAATGTTGATGATGGGCAGCAGCGTCATCATAGTGGACACATTACTGCGATCGCCAATACGCTTGCCCAGCGTGGCGATTATGGACATTACCTCCTCATGCGTCTATACGCATAGTTATTATAGTTAATAGGAGAGGCCTACGTCCAGCAGTGGACTATCATAGGCTGATGATGATGATGATGATGATACGCTGCAAAACGCGCGCGACGCATACGTGCATGCACTTGTGCTGCACACGCATCCGGTGTAGCCTGGCCTTAACTACGGTTATGTCACATTCCTTCGTGGTATAAGATAAAATACTATTACAGGTGACTGATTGTACGCGATATCACGAGCATTGTCACAGTACAGTCGAATGCGCCGTCTACAAGACTCCCGCCGAGATAGGGCGAAGGGAAACGATATGAGATGTGGTTGCATTCCGCAGTCGAGTCACGTGCCGCTTTACATTACAGCGCTCAGATACGGGAATACTTTAATATATGATCTTAAGTTTATTATGAACAGTGTGGTTGTTACAGATTTCTGAATGCTTTCAAGTTTCAAGTTATTATCTATTATGGGCATTTGGGTCAAACGCAAACCCATGTTTGGTGTCATTCCGGTGGATAATCTAAAAGTTAAGGCCTATAAAGCTTGATTTTCTTATGAAAGCCTTATCTTCATGAAGACGTAATCCTTTTTCATTGCGTTGTATGATAAAAATCATTACTACCTATCCATAGGCTGTTAACTGCCGACCACAGGAAAGAAAAAGTGCGTGTTCAGCGGAAAGACTCATAACATGATTTTGAGTTTGACCTATTTATACAAATTTAATTTGAAATGCATACATTTTTTTTTAAACACTCTCCTTTTTTTTAAAGTTCTAAATGGTTGCCAAGTGTATTATATTTTTGATAGATAAGCCTGGTGAAGTCGGTAGAGAACTCAGCAGTTAAGTAGTGATTGTTTCAAAATCAACCCGCTTGTTTTTAACCCTTAAATTGGCAATGTACCTCACAGTGTACATAGTCATTGACCCACTTTTTGTATTTTTTATTAAGACAGAATTTTGTGGTCTACACAATGGCGAGATGGCTGGAACGCACTTTTTTTTAAAATTTTCCATGTAAGGGCTAGCTATTTCATCATCAGTTCATTCATTATTATTATTATTTCATCATCAGCCTATGTTAGTCCACTGCTGGACGTAGGCCTCTCCTATTAACTATGCGTATAGACGCATTAGGAGGTAAATGCCCACAATCGCCACGCTGGGCAAGCGGATTGGCGATCGCAGTAATGTGTCCACTATGATGACGCTGCTGCCCATCATTAATCTTGTAGAATGGTCAGTGACACTTCAATCCCTTAGTCGACTCTTACGACACCCGCAGGAGGAGTTGGGGTGGTGACAAATGTATTCTTACTGCCGTCACCACACGGCGGGCTAGCTAGCTAGCTATTTAGCTAGTTATTATTTAAATGTTATATTATTAGTCGGCTGCTTATGAGCATCACATCATCAGCCTATTTCAGTCCACTGCTGGACGCCTCATACGTATACATCCCATACGTATAAACGCATTAGGAGGTAATGCCTATAATTGCCACGCTGGGCAACCGGATTAGCGATCGCAGTCGTTTATCCAATATGCTGCTACTTATCCTGAATCTCCTACAAATAAATGATCAGTCTCACTTCAATTCTTCAATGAATTGGGGTGGTGACAAATATATTCTTACTGCCGTGCCGTCATAAAGTGGCCATACAAGCATACTCGTAAAATGACTGGTTAACAAGAATTTTTACAATATTCAGGTAATCGTACTCCACGACCGTGACACAGGTCATATCAAGCCGAGGTACAATTCGACATTGTCAAATTATTTTCATCTGTATGCTAATAGTGTAATCTTGGCATGAGATGGGTTAATCTTCCGGCAAATGCGGCACAGAAATGTGCCTTGGTAACGACTCGGGATACTTATTTTTTAATTTGCATTCCGGAGAATGCTTGCTTAATATAACCTTTAAACGTAATGGTAAAACATATAAACATAATGAAATTCTCCATCTAAGTTCACAGTTTTATTTACCTGTAAATTTAAATCTTAATAAATCAATGTCCATTAAGTTATTCCCGTATTATGCTGAATATAAAAATGAAAATAAGAATGGTTTTTATTTGGTGTCATACGGTACAGAGCATAAATACAAGTAGAAACAGCAAGGATTTGAACACCAGAAAGAATGCCACTCAGCATGTGTCGTGTCAGATGCCACGACGCTGGTTGTCAGTGCAACCGAGCTAATGAAAGGGTACATCTTGTGCTTATATTCAATATTTTATGATGATTTAAAACGGAGTGATATGAGAACGATGTGGAATAGTGAAACAAAAAAGTGCACGGGCATTTTGAATGCGCTGTATCAACAAGGAGGTCCGAGACAGCAGTAATCCACTAAAAACATCATCGGCATAACTCAGTTTGGACAGAATAAGTCTGTCATATCATATGAGCAATGCGGTCTTATGTGTGGGTATGAGTTAAGGTGTGGCCACACCGCAGCTTAAAAACGGGAAGGGTACTGAATCGCAGTGACGTGTCTTTCAACGCAACTGTTTCATAAAAATCTTTCACATAGGGCACGACATATACACGTCACTGCTGCATAATTTGAGCACCGGTGTGGCGACCTTGCGGTTTACGTTTACGGTGCGCTTTTAAATTCACCGTTTTTAAGCTGCCGTCTGGGAAATAAAAACGGTTCGCATACGATGTAAGCTGTTTGTAAGCAGTGGTGTGGTCGCACCTTTACAACAAATATTATTAATATAGGTCTCCCTTTAAGCGACTGTTCCGGATACCGCGTATGTAGGAACCTTTTGAACTGTCATCGACACTGACAGATTCAAATTGAAGGCAAAGAGGTATCAACTAAATTCACATCAATACGTAACGTAGCTACGCCTATAAATAATCCTCATATTGGTTTTCCTTGTTACAAGAATTATGCATATTTTTATCGATTATGAATTACGAATAGATTATCTTTTCCTTGGTATATCTTTACTGAATAAAGTGTAGAATATAATTGAGATTGCGTTGTCTTGATGAGTCTCAGCCGAAAGTCGGGGGTTAGGGGTCGAGGGGTCGGGAGTCGAGGGGTCGAGGGGTCGGGGGGTTGCTGCTTATTGCGTATGCATAACATTACGTTAAGCTCCGGTCTGCGACGGATTACGCGGCTTCATAATGGTGCTTCAGGATGTTATCCCTGCTTATCTACAGTTCATAATGATGTTGCAGTGGATCAGTGTTTGAGTATGTGGGTACAGTCAACCTATTGGAACCACTTGAAGCCACTCGGGGACTGTGAAAGTAAGTAAAATGCAAGAAAACTTTTAGACATGGTTCTAAAGTGGCCTAAATAGGGTTCCGATTGGTTGAGTGTACGAAAGAAAGAAAATACATTTATTTGTACAGTGTACGGTACAGTTTGTAGAGTGTACATAATTATCCCTAAATCGCGGAACATCAACATAGTGATTGACACGCTCTTGCTGTTTCCCCCTAAATGACCACGACAACAATGCGATAATACGGCTGTCACCGACGTGAATGGAAATTAAATTTTTTAGTTTATTGTACAGTGGATACATTTCATGCCGGTCCAAACACGAGATGTTACTAATAAATTTACGGAAAAAAATAATTTATCATCATGACAGATTAAATATAAGTAACATACTTACAGCGCATATGACGGCTGTGACCTATGAAAATTATATTTTACGAACCCTTTACCTCAAATACATGAATAGTGTTGAATGATTAGCTCTCGAGTGTTATTTATTTGAAAGGTGTCATCGCTTGCGTGTTTGTTTATTAAGCGTGTTCGCTGACAGCCTCGACGGTGAGCGATGGTGGCGACGCTTACAAACGACGTCGGAGTCGTTTTAGCTCTTTATCTCTCCTACGAGTACAGGCGCATGTGAGTTGGCCTACTGCGAAAAGTTCGTATATTTCGGGGATTTGTCTCTGTCACACTAACGAAGGCTTCATTAGAGTGACAGAGACAAATCCCCGAAATTTGCGAACTTCAGAGATCGCGATAGGGCCGCAGCTCCCTATGTTGCGCGTGCGTCTTTCACCGGCGCCGGCGCAGACCACCCGAGTTGATGGCTAAAGACTTATAAATAAACAAATAATTATGAGATGGATGACTAATTTAATTTTTTGTCTTTTCTCGCATGCGTTTTGCTTTTGTTTAGCTAATTTTTAATAAAGAGGCTCGGCAGGACAGACTCAGCCTAGTGTCAGAGTCACTGCAAATATCGTCGGGTGAGAATGCAATTGTGCCATATCCATTTTTATGCAAAATCGGTTTTTAATGGTTCTTGATAGAATGTTTTTTTTTGTAGTTTATAACAGTAATCGATTTTTAAAAATTCTTATTTTATACTAAAAAAAAGATATATTTTTGTGCCATATCCTCAAACCGCAATACATAGTGATTCCAATATTGTGCCATGTCCGGACATGACACAAATTTACGGTTAACAGCTATTTATCAGTGTGCCAAGCGACTAACCGATCAACATTTTTGTGACATAATCCATTAATCGATTTGATTGTATCGATTCGATACTTTTTTTTACCTACCCTCTCTTTTGATAAATGACAATAAAGAAAGTAGGTTTGATTCATAATGATTTGTGTCATTCATACTTCAAGCTTTTATCTTAATAAGTTGGTGGTATATGTAAATACCTACATAATATTTATAATTACGAGTACCTAACCATAAATTGTAAGAAATGACATATACTACAGAAAAAGTGACCGAACCCCCAATGACCAAGACTGGAATCGAACCAGCGACCTCCTGCTTTCCTGCCATGCCATGCTATTTAAGTCCTGGCCACAGGAGGCCTCGGTCACTGTTCCTGAAGTACATATTATATGACATGTCTTTTAATTTATAGAGCATGTAGTTAAACTGTAATTTTATTAGTTGATAAGAAATAATAACGTTAATATGTCATTCATTGGTAAACGTATTATAAGCTGTTCTCATCGATATTTTTTCATATCGACATTAGCACTAGATATCGTTGAAAAGCTTATCATTTCACAAAATAGAGAAGGTCACCTATTAGATGGTACCTATTTACAAGAAAGTAAAAAAATGATTCACATAAATATTGGGAATCAATATTGGCACCATATTCACGTGAATAAGTATGTCTTCATATTCGAGATAAATTATCGTCTTGACTTGAAATAAATCTAGTCGTAAAATAACTTTTATTTGCATAAACAATTGCTTTTTAATGTCTACCTTTCTTGACATTGCACTAACATTTTGTGACACAATCCATAACTTTGTGTCATATCATACATAGCAAGTTAAACATTTTCTTACCAAAATGGATATGGCAATTGTGAAACTACTTATATCTCATGACTATAATAAGTTATACATTAATTGTATATAACAAAAAATAGTAAATTAATATACTAAAGTGTCAGTTAAGTTAAAT